>CBVK0102353520.1:0-17874 GCA_900067695.1 Picea abies
ATATTTACAAAAACATGGGAGCCACTTGTGGCTCAAATAAAGAACTTCTTTAGAAAATGCCCATTTACAGGGCCACTAAAAACTTGATTGCCTTCCAAATTCTGCAGCTTGTATGTATTATTTGGATATGTCTTAGAGATTTTGAAGGGTCCAATCCACATGGCTTCAAAATTGTTGTGCTTTCCTCTGTCCTACTTTGGCATGTCCCACTTGAGAACTAGAACTCCCAGCTAGAAATCCTCCTTACTATTCTTCCTGTCAAAGGTCTGCTTGATTCTCCATTGTCGGTCATGGGATCTGTCTATCATATGTTCTCTGGTCTACTACACTTCTACCAGTTGATGTATCCTTCTAATCATATCATCGTGCTCTTCTTTGTAGTCTTAGAATAATTTCGCTACAGGCAGGGCAAGGTGAGAAGGAAAAATGGCTTCAGCCCCATAGACAAGCTAGAAAGAGGAGAGGTCCATGTATCTCTTCGTTGTCACTCAATCAGCCCATAGAGAAAACTTAAGCTTTAAATCCCATGCTTTCATATTGTCCTCTAGTAGTCTTTTGATGATATCTATCAGGCTTTTGTTATAGGACTCTGCTAGTCCATTGCCCTGGGGGTAGTAAGGGGTAGAGTGGATCAATGAAATTCTGAACTTCTCACAAAATTTGACCAATGGTTTGGCCTTGAAGGATACAACGTTATCAATGATGATTTTGTTCAGGCAACCAAACCTTGCCATAATATCTTCAAGGAAACCAATGATCACCTTGTGAGAAGCACTCCTTGTGGGAATAACTTCTATCCACTTGGTGAAATAATCTGTTGCAATCAATATCCACCTGTGTTGACCACTCAAAGTAGGGTGAACTTATCCAATAAATTCTAGGCCCCACTACTGAAAGGGTCCTGAAGCTACTACAGGCTTCAATAGCAGAGACTTGACCTATTGTTTCCTAGCTAATTTTTGACACTTGATGCAAGCTCTGAATTTTTCACAGACATCAGTGAATAAAGTAGGCCAGAAGTACCCAACCCGAGATTTTTGTAGGTTGTGGTTCTCCACAAATGATGCCCCCCACACATGCTACCATGAAAATTGAAAATAATCTTTTGGGCCTCATGTGGGTCTAAACATATCAAAAGCACACCTAGAGGGTCTTTCCAATACAATACCTGGTCAATACGGCAATGTCTAACTTCTTTGAGATTTAAATCTCTTTCCTTTCTCTTCTCCATTCCATCAGGGGGCCTTAACTCCTACAGAAAAAATATAATATATTTATACCAGGTGCATTCTGCCAGTGGAGGGCTATCATGAGGACTACTATTAGGAAGATTATCCTCTTGATATTCTGATTAAGTGTTTATGAAATTAACCCCCAAAGATTTACAATTAGATTCAGCCAATAGTTTGTCTAAACCTTGACCTTTAACTAGTTTGGTGGGTTTTATTTCCAGCTTGAATTCAAGGATCTTAGCAATCCACTTGCTCCTTCTCCTATCTATGTCAGGCTGAATGAGAATGTCCTTCACAGAAGCTGAAGGGACATATGCAATGATCTTTGAATGCAAAACTGTCCTTCACAGAGGCTGAAGGGACATATGCAATGATCTTTGAATGCAAAACATAGACCCTGAAATCTTTGAGAGCTTTCACAAGGGCATAAGCATGTTTCTCCATGATATCATATTTTTTCTCTGCATCTCTCAATGCCCTACTAAAAAATGAAATTGGTTTCTCTAGCCCTTCAACATTCTTTTGAAAAAAAACAACTGACATCATTTCAAAAGAAGAAAAATAAAAAATCATAAAATCCTTGGAATAGTCAGGACTGACAAGCACAGGTGCCTTAGTCAATTCCTTCTTGATCTAGCTGAAGGATTCTCGGGATTCAACAATCCATTTTACATCATTTCCCTTTCTGAGCATGACTGTGATATGCTTCACCAGTTAAACAAGATTGGAAACAAACCTCCTCAAGAAATCAATTTTTCCCAAGAAGGACTGAACTTCCTTCCTGGATCTGGGAAGTGACAAGGTTTGAATAGCTTCTACCCTACTTGAATAAATTTTGACCCCATCGGCTGATACTATGTGCCCCAATAATTTCCCCTCCTTCATGGAAAACAATGATTTCTTGGGATTTAAGGAGAGACCAAACCTTTTGCACTTCAATAAGACTTTCCTCAGATGACAGTAGTGTTCTTTATCAGATCTGGAAAAGACTGTTATATCATCTAGATAGATGATCACAAACTTATCCTTCTCCCCAATGAAGTCGATGTCCATGGCTCGCTAAAAGGTTGCTCTTGTGTTCATTAATCCAAAGGGCATTTTGGTATACATGAATGTGCCCCAAGGAGTGGTGAAGAATGTATTTTCTCTGTCCTCAGGCAAGACAAAGATCTAATTGTAGCTAGAAAATCTATCAATCATGGAAATCCTAGATGCACCAGTTACCCTCTGCAATATCATGGAAATCCTAGATGCACCAGTTACCCTCTGCAATATGTGTTCCATCTTTGGCAGGGGTAATTGTCCTTCCTAGAGCTCCAATTCATATTTCTTAAGTCAACACAGATTCAGATTTCTCCACTGTTTTTTCTCATTGGTACTAGGTTGGATACCCACTCAGAATATCTCAAAGGCACAATAATCTGAGCCTCCAAAAGATTTGTCACCTCTCTTTCCATAATAGGTAGCAACCTAGGATTTATTTGCCTCAATTTCTTCCTAAACGACTTGGCCTCCTCCTTCTATGGGATCTTTTGTTCAATGAAACTGGTGTCATATGTTCTAAGATCTTTGTATGTCCAAGAAAACACATCAGAAAATTCCTTTAATAGCTCAGTATACTCGACCTTCTTCTCTCTTGACAGTCTGCTTGAAAATTTGACAAATTTTGGGTCTTGCTTCATGCCAATATTGCACTCATCCACATGAGCATCATCATTTGAGATTTTACCCTTCACTACCACATCATTTCTGTCAAAAATCATTTCCAAAGGAATTAGTCCCTTTGGGATGTGATTTTTGGGTAGCTAGACAATATGACGATCAACAATCTTTTTCAAGAAAACATCAGGATGAGGCTCTATTTCAAAGTCGGGATCTTGATCAATGTGTAATACAAAAAAATCCTCAACATTTTCCATGAATCTTTTGATTTCAAGATCATCCTCAAACACTTTCCAATGCTTGACATTTCCAGGTATAGAGGGTCTATATTTCACTTCTACGTCATACCTGAGTTTAGGTGTCAGAGGGAATTTGAAATGGCTTGTTGAAACAACCAGAATCGGCCATGACATTCTTTTCCCATGGAATAAATGAAATGTTGAAAGATGAGAATAAACTGTCAATGAGGTTCCATACTTTATTTCTATAAGTTTTGAGCCTAGGATTCTTAGCTTGATACATATTTCTAATTTTTGTATCAATCAATTATGCATCTCCAAACACATATATTTCCTTCATCCCCATGTCTTTTGCAGCTCTTAGGCCCAAAATGAGAGCTTCATATTCTGCCACATTATTGGTAGCTTCAAATTCTAATTTGTATGACAGAGATATGGCTTCCTAGGCTGGTGAAACCAATACTACTCCAGCACCAACAACATCTTTAGAGGAGGATCCATCAAAAAACATTTTCCAAACAAAGGTGGTGGAGAAAGAAGCTTGATGAAAAACCATGGACTGCTTTTTGAGCTTTAAAGCAGGCTCAAGAGCATCAGGGAACTACAACAAACTAGACGCCAACTCGGTGTCAAGTGAAAATATAGGATGGTTGGTGGGGTCAGATTCATCACTAATAATATAGGCCAACTGAGCTTCTTTGTACAGTCTTCTATTCTCCCCTCTAAACACAGGAATGGTAGCATATGTGAGGTCCATCTGCAAGTTTCCACCAAGCCTTTTAATCCAATATCTTGACAAAATCATCCAAACTTGGGAGGAACATCAGCCACCACAATATACATGACCACACTTTTCATGGCCAGTTAAAACAAGGTCACAACTAGATCTTTTATGACCCCAAGACATTGCACCCTCCTTGAATCAAAAGAATACAAATCATGATAAGCCTTTGTGATCTCTAATTCGAGATGACCCCAAGACATTGCACCCTCCTTGAATCAAAAGAATACAAATCATGATAAGCCTTTGTGATCTCTAATTCGAGCTCTTCCATAGCTGTTTTGGGCATGAGATTATGAGATGTCCCAGAGTCCATCAAATAGTTATGCAACACCTTATGATGTATGTTCAGTGATGTATAGAAGGGAGGGGATGAATCATGTCTATCTTCAATCATAGGACCTAGGATGATAGCTGGACTTTCATCTTGGAGATTTACTGAGTCTATAGGATGGAAAGATGGATCAGGCTACAACAGCTTAGAGAGGGACCTTTTGAAGTCTTCGTGCTTGACTAGCTCCGAAAGGGGAACAGGGATTCTAATCTTCTAAATTTCATGCTCAAAGTTAAAAAAGGAAGGGGGCTTAGAAATTTCTCTTACCTCTGGGACAAGGTCTTTGGCTATTGGTGGAGGATTCTAAGATTTTGTTTCTTTGCTATTGTTTGTTGCATCTTTAATAGGCTTATTTGCTATGGAAGGCTAATCAAGAGCTGATCAAGGGTGTCATACTTCCCTTCCTTATTCTTAGACCGGAGGTTGTATTTGTTGGGACTGATATTAGCTTTCTCCCCCTTTCTTAGCTCATTTATTTGGCTATCTAAGAGAGACTCCTCATATGCAGATTGAGTCAAGTGAGGGAATGGGTAGGTGTCTCTAAGAAAATGGATTTCAGGATCTAGCTCTTAGTGTGATCGATGTGTCCAACACTAGGAAACTAGTTCATACAAACAAGCAAACCCAAAAAATGCACTCAAACACCTCAAATTCACTAAAAATCACAAAGAAAAGAACATGATTAAACATTAATTAGATATAGGCTATCAAACTGATAAAACGATCAGAAGACTTGTTCAAGCATAGATATGATTAGTCTCAGTCCAATTTTTTTGAAAAATATTCACCTATAGGGGCAATCACGACCTAGTAGTACTGTATCATATGACCATTTCGCAGGTGTTCATGGGTTCATATTGGTCATATCATGACTATTCAATATGATACCAACTATTCAAGCATGACCGTCTGGAAACTTAGGTAAAAAAATACCATATCAGGCCCATATTTGACAGACCTAAGATACATTCTCTCTTACTAAGTGATGAGGAAGATTAATGGATATAGATATGTTTTCAAAAAGCCAGAAATAAATGGATATATAAACTAAGGAAGAATAAAATATCCTTTCCCAATGTGTTTTTTAGTTCTTTTAGTGGAGAATTCCCTCCTATTGATAGACGATTTCTCCCTTAGATTTTCCCATGATCTAAGATAGAATGTAGGGAAATTCCTACAAGTTTTTTCCTAGATTAAGTATATTTATTCCTTATTATGTTAAGAGAGAGAAAGGTATAACTTATGATCCGATGGTTGTCCTTACATATCCAGGCTAATGCATCTCTAGAGATCCATCTCTATCTCCTTCTACCTTCTTCCTACACAAAAGGAGACAACAAATACCAATCTTCAAACCTCCATAGGCATTAGGAAATAACAAATATGAATTGGACCTAAACTGATCTACTCAAAGCAAGACCATATCTAACATATAGAACTGAATGAACAATAATGGAAGGGGAAAACCATGTAGATCTATATAAATAAATGGAGAATAGTACATCAATCAAGAAAAATACCTTGAGTCTTGAAAGAAGTCCTCCCTAGGCCCTTGCTCCGGCTCCTCCTTATACCTCACTCAATCAATATTGACCAGATATGAAGAACAAACTATAGAAGATCTCCTCTAAGAAATCTCTACAACATAAACCTGTAATAAATTCTTCCTCCACTTTCCCATGGAATGCCTTCTTTATATAGATTATTGGAGGAGGCTAGGGGATGATTCTAGATATTTATAACTCAGTGGAACTATAGGGTATTTATATTTCCTAATTTCATATCATGAGAGAAACAACTCAACCAACGTTGATATCCTTGTAACTCACCAATTATAGAAGGCTACAGAGGTTGTCATAGGATGCAATGGTCCAACTAGAAACTGGTCATGTGTTGTCATTTATGCAGGCCATGACCTATCACACTCTTCTAATGGGATATAGAATGAACTCCCTCAAAATTAGTGTAAATCCAGGGAATACAAGTGTGTCTCAGCAGTGAAACATCAATGGGTCATCCATGTATCCCTAAGGTGTAAAATAAGGTTGTAATAGAGGGGAGAGTGAAAGGGGCTATAGAGGGAAAGAGTGAGAAGGTGGGGAGAGAGAGAGAGGATGAGAGATATTTGGAGAGAGAGAGAGAGAGAGAGAGAGAGAGAGAGAGAGAGAGAGAGAGAGAGAGAGAGAGAGAGAGAGAGAGAGAGAGAGATGGGGGAGAGGGAGAGGGAGAGGGAGAGGGGCATAGGGGGGTACTAAAGAACAAATTTTCACTCCATATTGTATTTGTGAGATGGCTTAGTACATTCCTCATCTTGCAAACATAAATCCCACTCTCCTTCATAAAAATTATCTCAAAAAACTATACTTTTGTTGATGTATTCTATTCATCGATGTGCAATTCATGTACATACAATATTTTCTAGTGTGCAAATCGTGTACACTCCTAATTTTGTGAAAAGTAAAAATATTTTGTACTTTTGGGTGGGGTTTATGGGTTTACCCAGTCCTAAACCTACAGTTTCCCATATACAATGGAATGTAACCATATCAACCTCTTTATGATGGTATATAAGTACTTACAGCAGTGTAGATGTGGAAGACAACCTTGGTACAAGAACATGGTGTCAATTTGAAAGATTTTGTATTCCCTAAATATCTTAGTAGTATCCCTTGATCTAGAAATTTTCTTTCCAGTATCTCTTCCTCTCTCCTTTATGATCATTGGGTGTGTTCCTATCCCTTTTGGGTCATGTGAGGAAGTACTCCATTACTAAGTTGATGCTTGAAGGATTCAGTGGAGGAGTTTAGGAGGTTGGTTTCAAGGCAGTTTCGTCAGTTAGGATTTGGTTATAACTCACCTATTCATGTTTATTAATAAAAGAGTTATATTTCCCTCCAATCTATGTGCATTTGTGTTTAACTAGTTTTTATATGTTGAATTCTCTTTACATATCTAGATATATATATTGCATTTATAATTTGATTTTATAACTACCTTTCTACACTATCTATTTGGTTCCTTTTGCACGCTTGGTAGAGACAAAGGTATGACACAATTCAAAGGTAGAGAATGGGGATCTTCATCAAACATTTCGACACAAGGTATGAGATCCTTCTTTATCTCTTATGAGTAATCATTTCTTTATTGATTTCTATGTTGGAGGGTAGGTTGAGTCTCTTAGATACGATTGTGATCTATTGTGACATAGACCCAAGGTCATATGATTGAAAATCTAGTAACACAATCGGTGACCATACTAGGGATATTTTTCTCCTAGATTGGCCGGTTTAAGGGATCTTGTGATCCTTTTTTTTGTTTTTTTTTTTGGACTTTTTGTCGAGCATTTACTACCTCAGAAGTCATTTTCTAGTGTCTAGAAGCTTCCTTCTTATTTTCAACTTCTTTTTTTTTTGTTTTTCCCAAGGTGTATGCACTTTGATTTTGGATGAACCACATATATACGTTCTTCTCTTCAGTTCTATTCATATAAATATGTGATTCATAGTGTACACAATCACATACACTTACGGAAAATTGCTCTTAGGGACATTTTCTTATGTTTAGGAAGTTTCGGGTTGGTTGTTCAATATTTCCTCGACCTTCTCTAATTGGTTTTTGTCGTTGAATGTTATATCAAGTCTCTGTAAACTTGAAAATTTGATCAAAAGTTCTTACTCTTTGATTGGTTAATATTTTTGTATATAAGGTTTTTAGGTGGGTTGAAAGGTTACTCTTGAGTGACTGGACTACTTCTAGTTCATTGTCGTGTTTCAGTGATCTTAGACTGTCTTCTTTCTTCCTCTTTGCCTTCTTGCCTTTGTTCATAAAAATAAAATACAAAATTGCACTATAGATGCATTTTATTTATTTTAGTAACAAAAAAAGAAAAAATATCTTGGTTGTTGGTTGTTTCTTCTCTTGTTCCCTTGCCTCTTTTGGTTAATATTTTTGTATATAAGGTTTTTAGGTGGGTTGAAAGGTTAGTCTTGAGTAGTTGGACTATACTTCCAGTTGTTTGTTGTGTCTCGGTGGTCTTAGACTGTCTTATTTCTTCCTTTTTTCCTTCTTTCCTTTGTTCATAAAAAGAAAATACAAAATTCCACTATAGTTTCATTTTATTTCTTTTATTAAAAAAAAAGAAAAAAACCATCTTGGTTGTTGGTTTTTTCTTCTCTTGTTCCCTTGCCTCTAAAATGTTTCAAGAAAATAACTCATTTTCTAGCACTCAGGTCTTTTATACATGTTTCTTGTTTTGAAAAGTTGTTGTTCTATGCTTGAGTAGCCTTTTACAAAAATAAAAGAATATTGTTTTCAAAGTTCCTTTATACTCTGTTTTTCATTTAGCCTAGAGTGACAATGTAGTTTTCATTGACATTCAAAAGAAAATATTATTTTAGGGTTTCATTTCAAAGTAATCTTAGATATTCCATACAAACAAAAAATATTTTCTTTCATTTTGGAAAGATCGTAAAAGAAGTGTATTGAACCTTCTCATTTGAAGGATAAGTGTGTTTATTAAGAACATTGTTCTTAAATATTTTTCTTCTTAAGTCTTACAAACATCGTGAGTTTCATTCTCGTTCCCCTGAGTAAAAAAGACAACTAAAATTAATGCTTAATCTAAAAATAATTAGACTTTTTCTTTTTAAGGTCCACTAATTAGTTTAGGATAAGTCCTTGGATTAGGATGGACATTTAACTCTCCAAGGCCATGAAAAGAAACATAGGAGTCTGTGATAGGAAGTGAAAATCCAATTTTTGTATAGGCATAGTTGGGAGCCTCCTCTCCCACAAGATATAAAATGAGGTCACATAAGGAAGAGTAGAGGAGATAAACCCTCCAAAAATTGACCAAGTGTAGTGGTTTGAGCATATTTTGGGGTTTTCCTGAAGTGACACTGACTCATATGGCATCAGTCCTCTGTGAATTTTGAACCTAGTTGAAGTTTTCTTGAAGTGACACTAACTCATCTGGTATTAGTCCTCTATGAATTTCATACTCAGTTGAAGTTTTCCTAAAGTGATACTATACCTCTTAGCATTAGTCCTATGGAAGATTCATGCTTAGTTTGATATTTTTTGAAGTGACGCTAGCCCTTTTGTTGACATTCCTCTAGAAATTTTGACCTAGTTTGAGATTTTTTGAAGTGATACTGGCCCTTTTGTGGAAATTCCCCTGGAAGAACTTTTGAATTAGTTATATTTCCCATACATTATGTCATGAATATCGATTGTACCCCCCAGAGACCAACTGTGAGTTAGTGACTTTAGTGTCCTATGAAGTGATACTGGCCCTTTTGTGGAAATTCCCCTGGAAGAACTTTTGAATTAGTTATATTTCCCATACATTATGTCATGAATATCGATTGTACCCCCCAGAGACCAACTGTGAGTTAGTGACTTTAGTGTCCTATCAGTAGGTTGAAACACAAGGTGACTCCGTGGGGTGTATTGTGGTACCTGAGATAGACTCTGGATCCCACTGTTAGTACCCCTAGGGAGTGTCATTGCAAAGCCTTGGAAATTGAGCTGGGAAGGGTTGTCAACTGGAGGTTAGGGTAATTATTTCTCCTAGCCACTGATTTTCCTTTGTGAGTGCTTTGGATTATCAGGCCTCATCTCCTTAGGTTGGAAGCATTTAGAAGGGTAGTTTTCTTGGTTTCTATCCATTTTTAGGATTTTATTTGGGTGCTCTATGTTTGTATTTTGGTCCTTAGTGAGTCTATTGAGACCTACTATGAATAATTTATTCAAATTGGAAGACCAAACACTTCACCATTGTCAAAGCCTTCAAGGCCTTTCGCTAGAAAGGGTGGATCCGCCTCTACCTCCATAGAGGTGAACGCTAGACCAGGCCAGTGCTTTTGAGTCTACTGACTCTAGATAAGTTGTTCCCAATTTTTTTCCTTTAGGAGAAATCACTTCTACACCAAAGGTAACGTGAATTTTTTATCTTGAAGTTGAAGGCTTCATTAGAACTTGGAATACTCCATTAACTGGACCTAACGATCCACTCCTTGTGCAAGTAGAAAATTTTGAGGTTGCAAACAATAAAGGTTTTTTGATCCAGTGACATATCATGGGACGTAATAATAACATTCCTTAGAGTGGGAGTCGATATACTCCTCTTCTGGCGATAAGAGGAGGGGGTACAACACCTCCTCTTCCCTCGACCCAAACAATGTCTCCTTTGATTAGTTCCTCGATTTCAATGTCAGTTGGACTCGCTTCTATCATGGCTATTACTTATCCCATACCTGCAATCACTAATGCCTTTTTATTTGAAATATAGTTGATCAAAGGAATTTCAGTTCCAATCCCATCCTAGCAATTCATTCAGGGTTCAATCTCGGGAGTAGGGAGTTCATCCACTACTTTGTAGGATTTTAATATTCTAGGGAGTTGTATAGTTACTTGGAAAGTTTTCCCCTATGATGGTGGGCATATCTCCATAATGAATCCTTTGCTTGGAGGTGGATTCTTTCAATCACCTGAGCCTGCAACAGGACCTAGTATTTATGGTGGTGGGGGAAGGGGATTTTCATCCAACATTCCAATCAATTCCATGTTGTTCTCTCTCTATGATGATTTTTGGAATGTTCCTTTATCGTCATCCTCTTTATTAGCAAGGGAAAACCCCTTCCAATATATATGGAATCCAATGCTAGGGTTTTTTCCCTCACAATGGATGTTGTTGGGTTCTAATCCTTTTCATTCTCCTAAAGGGAATACAAGTGGAGGTTTTCATTTTACTAGTTCTGGAAATTATACTTTTATAAAAATATGGGTCATTTTACGAGCTCTTCCTAGAAACTTGGTGCCAATTTCAATCTAGGGCCTTGTTTTTAGGTTGTAAATCAATCAAGGTTTGTGAACCATTTAGTTCATTCCTCCATGTCATAGCCTAGGATACCCTTTCTAGAAACCTGTTATTTTCCATATTTATCAAAGTTTATGAATGATCTGATTTGTCATGACCCTAGTTGGCCTCCAGTCCTTACCAAATTTCCTTTCGATATACCAATGTTTCAAGGTAAGAGTTGTGAAGACCCAAGAAATAATGTAACAATGTTTCATTTGTGGTTCTCTTCTAATGCGATGAACGATGACTCCGTTCAATTATTATTACTCCAATGCAACCTCACTGGGGGTGCTTCTAAATGGTATATAAAGGTAGAGAGGCCAAAATTCAAAAATTTTGGTGATTTGACCATGGTATTTCTCAATCATTTCCAACTCCATGTCCAATATGATTAAGGTAGAGACATAAGAGTTTGATTAAGGCCATGATCACTACTTAATTTATTTTGGAATGGTTTATGAATTCATTACTTCCTTATATTTCTAAGTACGCCATGACTTCATGAGTGTTTATATGGGAACAAACAATATTTATAGCATGGTAGTTAGAGATAATATACTCTCAGTCAAGCATGCTCTATGAGATCTTTCCAGATGCACCATGATTGACCCTTGACTTATCTAAACAAAAATATGGACCACATGTTCATGCTATTATTGGTTCATCACAAAGAAAAGTCACAGATCTAGTTTCTAACTAGATGAAACAATTGCTCATTCAACAAAATACGGTTGGTCAGACCCCCAGTTTGACCACCCCCACTGCCCAAAATTTGAATGTACACAATGTGCAGTCAAAAAATCCAAAGGGTCCTCAGGAACCCATAGAGAAAAATAAAGGGAAAGAAAGGTGGTGGCGGAAATGATAAAAAAGGTTAGTAATAATTCTAAGGGGGGAAATAAGAAGAAGGTGAAATTACCTTGTAAGTGTTGTAAGGGAGATCACTTGACTAATCTCTTCCCCAAAAATTGGAAGCCCAGTGCTTGTTAATGCAGCAACAACATGTTGTATTGACTAACCCATTCCTGCAAGGCTAGAATCTTATGTAGGGTGCTTCCTCAACACCTACCATGGATGGAGGCAATTAGGGTACCCCACGCAAGAATCCATAATATCAAATTTCTATATTATGAATTCAAATATTAATTTAGAAACCAGAGTTCATGATTACGGGAATCCTGAGTCTACAAACAAGGATAAAGAGTAACCAAAACCATTGAATTCTCTACGTATAGAGAAACCAACTACAGATACAATTCCTCGCATATCAAAAGGTGTGTATAAATGGTCATCCGATAATCTAAATGATAGAGAAGCTTAAAATTATTCTATTGTTGAAGATTTGACACAAATGCCATCTGCTATGTCAGCCCTAGAAGTTCTCTAAAGTTTCCCATCACATTGAAATTCTTTGTTGTCTACTTTAGGGGCTTATGAATCCTCTAACTCACTATACAACATGTTTGACACTTATAACGTCAAGCCTCGCCTTCCATATCACATTGTGTTTCATATTTTAGTGGTTTATACCATGAAGTCATGTTCAAAAAATATTTTTTGCACTGTGGTGGATGAAGCCGCTTCGACATGTCTCATGTAGTTATCATGTTGGTGAGCTATTGGATCACCTGAGTTATATCCATCTCCTACATTGGTTATAACATTCGATGGTTTTTTTTTAGACCGCATGGGATTATCCCTTCTTTCCCTATCCAGTTAGAAGAAAAAACTATGTGCGTCCAAGTAGAAGTAGTCGATGCACCTCTCGACTATAATCTACTCTTAGGAAGAAGTTGGACATATGAAATGATAGTTTTAGTTTCCTTAGTTCTTTTCCTGCTATGTTTCCATGATGGAGGGAAGATTGTCACTATTGACCAACAGTTTCTACGGTTCCATTGAATGAAAATTTGTAGTGGGCAACTGAAATTGGGGTGTTGGGATGTATCCTTCCCTGTTGGGTACTTTTTATTTTCCGGAACCACCATTGGACGTTAATTTCATTCTTACTTTCCTTGGACGGTTGACACTAAAATTTGATATCTTTCAAGTTTGATCATTTCAAACTTCCTACTTTGAAGATTTGTGGACTCTTCCTTCCTTGACGACTTCGAGCGATAGATTGGAATGTAGTCGAATGAAAATTACATTGTCTATAGTAGAGATAGATTATGAATCCATCCAACTCACTACTATAGATGAATATCCATCTCCTACCTTGAAGTAGGTAGTGGATCCCATTTTAGAGCATGTATTGGCCCTTAATTCTTCCAAATCACATGATTTCTTAGACATTTTTCTCCCTTCAGACGAGGCGATCTTAGAGGTGATGATAGGTATTAAATGGCCTTGGGAATAATTACGCTATAGGTATTATTTCCTTCCTGAGTTGAGTCATGTAGAGAAAGGATAATTTCGATCAACCATGGTTGGAGATGTTGATCGTCCATTGAACCCTTTTGCAACTCATGGAATATATGCCAAAGGGAACATGGAAAATACTTTGGAGACTATTTTGATCAATATATGTAAGACCCCTAATGTTGTGGAAAATGGTTTTATAGGGGCAGAATATTATACAAAACAAATCCATGTACATAAGACCCTTTTTAATGATTTATGCGACATTTTTCATCTAGTCGTATGAGGAAATTTCAGGTTAACCCTAGGAAAGCAACAATGATTAAAGTTGAGGTAGAAAAATAGCTTAAAGTAGGTTTTATCTACCCAGTCATGTTGATGGAATGGATATCCAATGTCGTTCCAGTAGAAAAGAAGTAGGACACCATTCGAGTCTTCACGAATATCCATGATTTAAATAAAGCTTGTCCTAAAGATAAATTTCCTACGCCATTTATAGATAAAATCATTGATGGATGTGTAGGAAGTGATTTATTTATTTATTTTATGGATGGTTTTTTTGGTTACAACTAGATACAAATCTAGCCTGAGGACCAACATAAGACTTCTTTTATTTTTCCTTTGGGAACCTTTGCATACAAAAAAAATCATTTTGGCCTCAAAAATGCTAGAGCTACTTTTTAGTGGGTCATGATGTATGCTTTCCACGACATAAGAATTATCATGGAGGCCTATCTAGATGATCCTACAACTCATTATCTCAAGAGGGTGAAACATTTGTTACACCTCTTCTTTTTCTTTAAGAGAATTCATCATTATCGAATTTGTTTGAATCCTCACAAGTGCATTTTATGTGTCACTTAGGGGTGTATCTTGAGGTTTATTATTTTGAACAATGGGGTCATACTCGATGCTTTGAAGGTTGAGTAAATAATACAGTTTCCTCCTCGGTGCACCATGCGTAAACTTCAGAGCCTACAAGGAAAGGAAATTTTCCTTTAGTGTTTTATACCAAACTATGTTGATATCACTAAAGGATTTATGTGCCTTTTGAAAAATTGGGTCCCTTTTTTCTGGGATGAATTAACACAATATTCATTTGATGTGTTGAAGGAATCTCTAGTCTCCTCCCCCTTGCTTAGTCCTCCTAATTATAATAAATATTTCTTGTTGTATTTGGCAACATTTGAATCTTCTATCAACATGGTTTTAGTTCAAGAAAATGATGAGCTCAAGGAGCACGTCATCTATTATATGAGTCGTGTCTTGGTTGGGCATGAACTAAAGTATTTGCATGTTGAGAAGATTGAGTTAGCAACCTTCCATGTTGTTCAATGTCTTCAGCATTACATTTTATTGCAAAATACAATCATTTTCATTGATGTTAATCTTTTTCAATACATTTTGGCTCGATGAATAATTAGCAAGAAGTACACCAAGTGGATTGTCGTACTTCATGAATTTGATTTGGATTTTGCTTCTACCATATCCAAAAAGTATTTAGTATTTATTGAACATATGTCAGAGTTTCCAACAACAAGTGAGGATAACATAGTTATAGACTCCTTTCCATTTTTGCTTCTACCATATCCAAAAAGTATTTAGTATTTATTGAACATATGTCAGAGTTTCCAACAACAAGTGAGGATAACATAGTTATAGACTCCTTTCCATATGAGAATATATTTCTCATCTCTTTGTCTGATCCTTGGTATGGAGATATTATCTTATATCTCTAGAATCTGAATTTCCCTTTGCATTTTTTGTGAGATGAACGACGAAGGATTTTCCACCTACAGAAGAATTACCTCATTATTGGTGACACTTTGTACCATGAAGGGATATATTTAACTCTCTATAGCTTCCTCACTCATAAGAAAGCATATTCAATTTTGAATGATTTCCATAGTGGAGCATGTGGCGTTCATCTATCTAGGTTGGAAACAACCCAAAAGATTTTGTGCGTCAGATATTTTTAGCTAACGATATTTAAGTAATGCATTGAAGCGATAAAGAAATGTCACCCTTGCCAAATATTTTCCAAAAATATGCATGCTCATCTTGCTCCTATGTTTCCCATCATTACTGTCGACCCCTTCACAAAGTGGGGGGTTTGTTTTATGACATGCCACCTAGTTTTGGATAGGGGCATCAATATATTATAATCATTGTTGACTATTTTACGAAATGGGTAGAGGCCATGCCTACGTTTGCTAATGATGGTGAAACTGCAAGACTCTTCATGTTTAGCTAGGTTATTGCTAGGTTTGGGGTTCCAAAAGATATTTTCATTGATCAAGATAGTCACTTTCAAAACCGCATGATATCAACGATAGCATAAAAAATGGGTTTTAGGTAAGAGAACTCGTCTCCTTACTATCCTTAGCAAATGGTTAGGTTGAAGATGTTAATAAATCCTTGAAACCCATTTTGAAAATATTTGTCAATGCGAACAAATCCAATTGTCACTTGATGTTATATTTGACATTGTGTGCATACCGAACCTCAGTAAAAATGCAATAGGATTCTCGCCTTTTCAACTCATTCAAGGGGTAGAAGCGGTTTTTCGTATTGAATGTGAAATCCCTTAACTTAATATTTCTATCAAACTCCTTCCAGACACAATTGAACTTGAAGAGTTCCTTTTTTACTTAGAACATATTGATGACCAACTTCAAGATGTTTTTATATAAAATGAGGCACATAGGAAGCGTGTCAAGACTAATTGTGATAAATCAGTTCATCCAAGAGTTTTCTTTGAGGGGGACCTTTTTTTGGTCTATGACCAGGACAAGGATCCCTTGGGGGCATGCAAGCTAAACCCTATGTGGAACGATCCATATGTTATGTAGCATGTGTTGAAGAAATTAGCTTTCAATTTGGAATATTATGAGGGAAATGTGTTGTTGGAGCCCAGAAATAGGATCTATCTTTAAAATTACTATGCTTGAGCTTCATTGCTCAAGTGCTAGTTCTTTTGTAACTATTGTTTATCTCTTGTATATAGCTTTGTATATATTTATTTTTTCACTTTTCTTGCATTATTGATCATTGTGCTTCTGTTGTGTGGAAAATGTTGTAATGTACCTAGCCCCCAGCTGGGTCACGTCATTGCTAAAATGACCCAGTAAATTTTTTGATGCTAAATCTAAATGAGGAAAGTGACACACAACATGACATTGAATTTTATTCATATGTCCATTCTCAATAAAAACATAATTATAAATACTATTTACTATGCATAGTAGAAACTAAATACATACAACATTATTCAACCTCTTAAGTAGATATTTAAATACATCTTTTTTCTCACAACAAACACCATTAACCAAGATAACTCAAATTAGATGCACAACAAATATATATCAACATTTAACACAATTAAAGACATAATATAAAAACAATTATGTTATGTAAATATGCAACCCAATGTAAAGGAAAGGTGTTCCTCCCAACCCTAGCCTTGTTGTTACATTTCAAAATAGAAATACACCCTTGAGTTGGGGCTATGAATCCACTAGAGACAAAGGTTCCTAAGGATGGCTAATGTCCCCCTTTCAACAGTTAAACTCTCAGCTAATTCCAATCCACCATCACACTTCCCCTCAACCTGAAAAACCCAAGGGATGGAATCCCCCTTCACTACTCATAGTCCCTCAGACCTTTCCACTCCCCTCCAAGGCTTACAACATAGGTTGTATAGTAATTATTCTTGATGGGAATTCTAAAATTCTACAACCTCAAACACTAATTTGCCCAACAGAAAAAACATGTGCTTCGTTGAAGAAATCCGAAAATATCACTACTCCCAGGCATGCAACCACTTTATCCATGATATTATAGCTACAAAAAACTTCCAAACATGTGAACTATAGCTATCTTAAACCTTCATCACTCCGAACTCCATTGTTGGTCAGAAAACTCCATGTAAAAACCACTCTCCATGCAAAAACGTGAATGAATAATTCTAGTCTCTTCCCCATAAAAATTTCCTCTCTTTCTCTCTCTAGATTGACTGTCACTCTTCCCAAAGATGATTTTACTCATCCCCCATGCTCTCAATAACTATGGGAAGTGACTCTCATAGCAACCATATTACATGAATTCAATGATTGGGCTCTAGCATACTCAACAACTAATGGAAGGTTCATGGTAAGGATAGTTTACAAGGAAATAAGAAATGGGTTTTGGTTTAATATATATGGGTAACTCTCCCCCTTGGACCCATTACCTCTCGTGTGGATACTTATCCTCCTATTATCTATTTGTGTCCCTTTGTTGTCGTCATTACATTTTATTCATCATATTTAATTTGCATCATTTACATATTACATCACTTTGTCTCTCAACCCTATACTACATTTACAATATACATCACTTGGCTCTCGGCCATGTACTACATC
>CBVK0102353540.1:0-15226 GCA_900067695.1 Picea abies
AGGCTATTGTGCAGAGTCGAGTGGGAAGCAATCTATGGAAAGATGATCTAGATTTTAGATTTCAGTTTTGGTTTTCTATCAGAGGTCCTTTTGTACGTTCCATTGGGGATGTCTAAGTTTGACTTTGGTCAAAACTTTCTGCATGAGATTTTGTAAAGAAAATGACTCTTTGTTGAATTTGAATGAAATAAAGGATTTCTTTATATCTCACCTGTCTTGATTATCATCTTGGTGACTTTACTTCTATATTAACATTTATTTCAGAAATTGATATGTTCAGAAAATTACATAAAGGTTAAATTTCCAGCAAGCTTTTTGTTGATAAAAGACTAGCCTAAGCACTTGTAATTAATACTTGTGAGTTAGGATGCTATTTTTGTTGGCTATAAACATAGGGTGATATTCCCGTCTACTTTTATCTAGCCAAACAAAGTCTGAAAATTCTTGAGTAAGATCATTTTATATCTTTTCCTCAACAAAGGGGTTACATTCTATGTTATTGTATTTTGTTCCATAGCAGAGAAAAACAACCGGGAGTGGGAAATTAGAAAGAATAACATAGGGGGTTAATGTTCTGTAGTAGCCTAATAGGCCACATGTCTCAAGTAACTCCATAGATATTTCCTTCTCCATTGTTCTTGCAACATTTCCATACCAGATAAAAGAGAGCAGTGAAGCCTCGCCTTCTAGCTAGGCTTACTACCGTAAGGGTTTCAAAGAGAAAATATTGTGTTATTTTGTGTGATTTTATTTTATTTTTCTCTATTTTCTACATTTCATAAATTTCATGCATAAGAAGAAAATCAATAACTAAAGATTCTAGAATCTAAAGGAATTTAACATTCATAGTTTACATTTCAGGTTTATTTATTAGATTCCTTGTGATCAATTATTCCAGTGGAATATCCACATACTTTTACAGATCATATTAGTATCAGATCGAGTATTATATTGTGTATTTGTGGGAATTTGTAGGATCCATGAATTGAATTAAAGAGGATTCACAAAAACCCTAGCCATGGAAGATGAGTTTATTCATGACAACCCTTGAGAACCAACAAAAGAGAGATTTGAGAGCTTGGAAGCACAAGACATCGATATCAACCACAATATGAACCTCCTCATGGTGTCTCTATAAATAAATATAATATTGTTTGGATATGATGGAGGATCTAACTCATAGATCGGACCAAAGGGGAAATTGGGAGATCATGAAGACCCAGAAAAGGGGTCATGAAAATAACTCAAGAAAGAGAAGTTGAGTTCGAGTGCCATTAACCCTTCACATTCCCTATTCGAGATGGAAGGAAAAGTGGAAATAAAACCATACCAAGTTAATAACTATGGATTAAAACCAAATCATTTGTTGCAAAACATATAATTTTATTTTAGCCTTCACCATATAGATGAAGAGAAAAAGATTTCATTTGCTAGATTGAAGTTAGAGGGCCATGATTTAACCCAGTGGGAAGTCTATATGGAAACACTAAGGATAAAGGGTGATCCACTAGTAAATAGGTGGGAGGACATAAAAACCCTCATGAAGTTCAAATTATATCCTATCGGGTATGTAGAAGACCAATGGATCTTTTGGCACTACTTCAGACAAAGGCAGGGGTAAAGTGTATAAAAGTGCACTGCTAAGTTCAGAAAAATGGCCATCATGCTGGGTATCTCTCCCAAGAACATGGATATAATCCTAAATTATATGGGGGGTTTACAAAATCATCTATAGAAGCATGTGATTCTCTTCACTCCAAGGACACTCGATGAGACATGTGTACAGGCACAATACCTGGAAACTATAAGACAAAATAAGTGGCAACCTAGTGGATCTAAGTAGAAATGGAACCAAGAAGATTAAAAGGAGGGGAAGAAGAATTGGAAAAGGGTAAAAGATAAGAATACAATAGCCACTATACATCAATGAAAAATATCCCCAAAACCATTGCAATTGTTTCAACATTGATGGCCACACTGAGGAAAATTGTTGGTAACTACATCCAGAGATGAGCCCAAAGAACTGCAAGAAGGATCGAAAGAAAAAGAATCTTTGAGACACATATTTAAAAAATTAGGTTGACAATAACTCCAATGTGGATGAGAATATTGTTTGTACATCAATGCAAAAGGAGGTGAATCTGAGTAGCCTTCATCACTAAGAAGAGAAGGAGATGAGAAAACTCTTCCACATCAATATTCAAGTTAAGAAGACCAAGATACATGCTCTATTTGAATATGGTTAACATGATAATATAATAGTAGTGGATATGGTCAACAAGATTGGATTGGAGGTTCATGATCATCATAGCCCCTATCAATTGGATTGGGTAAACAAGGATGTAGAGATCAAGGTAACAAAGCGGTGCAAGATTAAATTTTCTATAAGTGTTTATTTTATAGATGAAGTAGAATTGGGCATAGTACCATTGGATGTATGACGATTAGTTCTTGGAAACCCCTACATGTATATTATGGATTCCATATTCATGTGGAGAGTCAACTAATATCACCTTATCAAGGATGGGAAATGCTTCATCATCAACATGCATAAATGCAAGTCTAAAATGTCACTAGTAAGTGTCAATCAAGCTAAGAAATTGATGAGTTGTATAAAGAAATAAGTTTTACTTTTCCTAAGGGAAAATTAGTCTACTGAAGAGTCATTAAAATTAAAGACATCCCTAGAAGGTTATATTAAGGAGCATAAAAATGAAGTCGAGGAGTTTATAAAGGAATACATGGGAGATTTATTGGAGCCTAAAGAGATACCACCTAAGAGGGAAGTGGATCATGAAATCCAATTATTGCAAGACTCCCCATTTCCAATATTAGGCTCTATAGACAATTCATTCTGGAAGAAAATGAAGTAAAGAATAAGTTCCAATAGCTTTTGGAGAAGGGTGCAATTCAACCAAGTACCTCACCTTGTGGGTGAACCATCATAATTGTGCCCAAGAAAGATGGGACTTGGAAAATGTGTATTGATTACAAGGAATTGAATAAGATTACACTAAAGAATCAGTACCCTCTACCAAGGATTGATGATCTATTGGACTAGTTGAAACATGCCAAGTAATTCATTAAGATAGATTTGAAATCAAGGTATCACCAGGTGCGAGTCACAAAAGAAGATACCTTTAATACTTTCTTCAAGACAAGGAAAGGTTTATATGAGTGGTTGGTTATGCCATTTGGTTTATGCAAAACACTAGCTACACCTATGAGACTAATGAATGACACTTTACACCCTTATCTAGTTTCATTTGTTATTGTATATTTATATTGGTTTATATTTCTACCTGGGAGGAGCACATCTCACATGGTATGTAGGTGTTAGAGACCCTGAAGAAGAACCAGCTACTAGCCAATATCAATAAATGTGATTTTTATGAACAATCTTTGGTGTATCTAGGTATGTGATCAGTGGAGGAGAGCTCAATATAGATCCCACAAAGATGGATTCCATCATCAAATGTCTAGTCCCTATAAATTTCACAAAAATTAGGAGATTTGTTAGGGCAACATAGTACTTGGAAAAGTTCATAGCTTTGTTTTCAACACTAGATGCACCAATCAACACAATAATAGTGGGCAATAATATTTTCTAGTGGGGAAAGAATCAACAAAAGGCCTTTAATGAGATGAAAATAAATATCATTCAAGCACTGGAACTCGTACTACAAAACATGTTGCATCCCTTCGAAGTGGAGATAGATGCAAGTGGGTATGCCATGGGAGAAATATTGGTGTAGGGAGGAAGGCATATTTGTTGTCATTCTAAATTATTTCATGGGGCATTCCTCAAATACCATAACTACAGAAGGGAGATATATGCCTTGGTACAAGTTGTCAAAAAGTGGAAGCATTATCTGATGGGAAAGGAGACCATCATCCACATAGATCACCAACCACTCTAGTATTTTTCAGGCCTAGAGTAAGTTACAAGAACCCAGGAGCTACAAATGGATAGGGTTCTTACAATAGTGATCCTGATTTTATGAGAAGAACGAAATGAACACATATTATTATTATTATTAACATAGATAAACAATGAAAAATAATAGAGATACAGTAAAATTGACTTCTATTCAAATAAGAAATATGTTGAAACTATAAAATGCAAACTGAAAACAAGTTTTCTAGAATGGTGGGGGGGATATCTCTGAGAAGATATGTGATAGTTATGCGCATTCACAAGATGAGTAAAATGAGGCTCTAAAATCCCTTTTACAATAAAAACGAATGCCAAAACCCTATACATCCAAAAATCTAACACTAGGAGATGAAGAACCAAAATTCATGTGGGCCCCATTGGGGTAAGTTGGTACATAAACTTCCTGAGGTTGTAACTTTTACATATGATCTATGTTTTAGGCACATGATATCCCATTGGAAAGGTATATCCAAGGAATACACATTATTCCATCAAAATCTGAATTCATCTATGGTTTGATTGTGGCAAGCCCTAAAAACATTGTTTAGGGCCTCAAAACTATTGGAATTTTTGGTATGATCATTTAACCATAGGCAATGTCACATCATTGTCATCCAACCATAGGCATTCATATATGCCACCCCTGAGAACACTAAACTTTACTTAGATATATTTTTTTCACAAAGCAATTCCAATCAGATAAACCCTAGCAAAAGTGATACCTCAACTAGAAATACCACCACAACTGTAGCAACAACACCATACAATGTAGCGCACCTCCTCAAGGAGTAGCGCACAAGAGAGAGATACAAAAAGACTAAACAAGAATAAATTGTGCAGTTGCAGCTACTGCATCACCTCCTCCAAACTTTCACCTTGCTTCTCTGTACCTGGGAGAGTGTGGGTGAGTGAAAAAATGAGCCAAGACGTCCTCTATTTATAGTCTTCCTTGCCACTAGACCGAGTTGACTTCTTCTTTGGATAGGTGTATTTTCATTATTTCTTTATTATTCTGGGCCAACTTCTCTTCTAGGGATTTCAATATCTTTTCAATGGACCTCTTGCTTTTGGAATTCTCTCTGCATCTAAGAAAGGTCATCTAGGAGGGAAATATCATCCCGAAGCTACCAAAACATGAACACTCCCTCTTATCTAGGGAAGCATCTTTCACGATGTCTTCATATGGTAGTCCATTGACTACTCTACAATCTTCTAGCAGGTAGACATCTTCTACAATTCATTCGGTAGCTTGAATCATCAGGCACAGTCTCTACAATCAAGTGGTAGCACATGCAACTACATCAATTGATCTAGTATTCTCTATGAAAATTATCTAGTAGCACACAACTACTATAATGTTATCCAATAGATCACAATTGTTTCCAAGTAGTACACAAATACTGTCCAGTGACACACAATCACTACTAGTGGAACACATCCACCGAAGTAGCACACAGATATTGTCACGAGTCATACATCCTCCGATATTGGAACACATCCATCGAAGTAGCACACAACTATTGTCTGGAGTCACACAACCTCCACCAGTGGAACAAATTCACCGAAGTATCACACAAATATTGTCTGGAGTCACACAACCTCTACCAATGGAACACATCCATCGAAGTAGCACAAAAATATTGTCTGGAGTCACATAGCCTCCTCCAATGGAACACATCCACCAAAGTAGCACACAACTATTGTCCGGAGATACACAGTCTCTTCCATAGTCTTACGAATATGCGTGTGATGTTTCTTCTCTCATCATATCTGACAATGCATTACCCCATCATTCACCTCACATAATTGATATAGGGAACCCTTGTCCAGAGGGGTTAGATGACATGAGAAGAAACAACACACCTTCCTCTCAATGAGGGTGAACATTCAACAACATTCCAAGATTTCCCCTAAAGTAATCATACTTCACTCTTTGATAATTTATTGGTGATAATGTATTATATCTTCTCTTGCATGGATATGTATTGGAGTTCCACATCTCCTCTCTGCACCATGTCCTAGATGTAATGATATTTGATCTCTATATTCTTAGACCCGTCATGGAATACAGGTTTCTCGGTAAGATTCAGACAACTTTGATTGTCACAATGTATCAAAGTTGGCTCCAATTTTAGATCAAATATCCCAACTAGCAACTTTCAGAGCCACACTACTTCATGGCTTGCCAGGATTGTTGTGATATAGTATGCTTCTAAAGTAATGAGTGCCACTGATGTATTCTTCCATATCAACTATGAGATCATGTTTGATCCCACAATAAAGAAGCATCCATAAGTACTCTTCCAATCCAATGCACTCCTTTCCCAGTCAGAGTCTGTATATCCCCGCAGCTTCACAGCTCCACCCAAGACATATCTCAATCCATATCCAAATGTATCATTAATGTACCTCAACATATGGTTTGATTCCATCCAATGTACGTGTCTAGGTTCAACCATGTGTTGACTCAAGTTATTCACTTCAAAGCATATGTCTAGCCTGGTGTTAACTAGGTACATCAAGGATCTAATCAACTGTCTGTACATCGTGGGATCCACCAAATTTGAATATTTTTCACCCAATAGCTTCATATTTATCATCATGGGTGTGGTCATGGAATTACAGTCCATCATCCCGAATCTTTGTAGAATATCAACACTATATTTTCCTTGGCTAAGGAAAACCGCATCTGATCTTTTCCACACTTACAATCCCAAGAAGTAATGAATCAAACCTAGATCCTTCATCTCGAACTCTGAAACAAGATCCCTCTTGCACCCAACTATGAGCCTCTCATATCCTATTAGAAACAAATCATCCACATGTACGATCAATGGAAACCCATCCCCAAGCTCATCAAATAATCATCTGATCTGGCATATAATGTCTTGGGTGCCTACTTAATCCCATACAAATCCTTCTTTAATCTGCAGACATGAGAATCCTTCTCATGTATCTCATTCCTTCTCTATGTACACTTCTTCTAGCTACTAGAGCAAGTGTCTTGTCATAATATTCTTCCTTTTGTGGGAAAATCCTCGGGCCACAAATCAATATTTGTGCATCTCTATGTTTCCATATACAACATGCTTGATTATGTATATCAACTTGGAAGTCACCGTTGACTTCACTTCTCATTTTGGAACCAAGGAAAGAATCCATATCTCATTCCTTCTGACTAGCTTCCTCCTTTATCACTAAGACAAGGGAATACTCCTAGAAGGTCTCATATCTCCTCGAAGCCTCTGGATCTAGTTTCATGTCTGTCAGTATTGTAAGACATCTATGTATCCCATATGAATATGAGGAGGAATAATTTTTGAATGAAAGTTTCTAAAAAAGTGACTCTCTCTGAGATCAAGCTCACCTTGAGTCTGCATGCTCCTATGAACTTTCTTGGGAAGGCTTTTCCTTCCTACTTGGTCTTGAGGGTTGACTCCCTATGAATTGTAGTTCCTTATTATATGGTACTTGATGGGGCCTCCTACCTCACCACTGGTGGAGCCATATGCTCCTTCTCATTATATGTCTCATTAATGCCATATATATGTATCCCCCTTTTCATCATGCAAAGTATCCCGAGACCATGTTGGTCTCTTCCTGGTTACTGTAATGATTTTGGGTAGGCCCTTCTAGATTTACTAACTCTTCCTGGTGCACTCAAGAGTGATCAACTAAATCGATCTCCATATGCGATACTTTGTATCTGCAAAGGTATTCTTCTTTCCATAAGGTTCTAACTTTGTCCTTCTCTCTTTCATTACATGGATGTGAACAACTCTCTGTATGCATAGTATGATCCATGTCTTACCTAGATACCATCTAAATTGTTACTTCTTGTAACCATAATTATAGATACCTCTCAGATATATTACCTATGACCTTCCTAGAACAAGAAAAAATAACAACGATATTTCCATGGTAACCTCCATGGAGTTTACAATATAACCTTCCCCGAACAAGGTCAACCAAGAACATCTCCTAAAGGAGATTAATTTATCTTGTAAACAAGTGCATTATTAATGTTATTCGTACCAACAATAAAAAAGTGTTTCTAAGCTATCAATAACAATGTAAATAGTATAATTCTAAAGATTTCTACTCTAGTTACAACACATACTTAAACTGCAACAATATAAGGAATATCAAAACTAATATGCAAACCTTGATTTTAGTTGTAGTTGTTCCCATATAGTTTCCCGATCTTGTGCTTGGAAAAAAAGATCACTTCTTCTGTAAACACCCTCAAGATATTGATACAGTTTATACTTATACAAGTACATACCTCCGAAAGAAATGGAAAACAATAGAAAGAAACAATAATTCCTAAAACTTCAAAGTTCTCCAACTTGCAATATGAAGATAATGAGAGATGTGTTAGGGTAAGGCACACTAGGACAACCAAAACGTTTTCCAAGACTTCACAAAAATTTTTACTGCAACTAGAACTACAAATAGCATGAAGGAACTAGCACGAAAGTAATGGAACTATTAGGGTTTCAGGGGGTGTGCTAGGATAGGGTGCACTTCTTTGTGAAAGAATTATCCCCAATGTCCTTGGGACAGTGCTCAATGAGATTGTCAAAGTATTGAAGTTGTAAGGTGCTGCAAGGTTCAGATGCATTGATGTTCCTTCCAATGGTCAAATTGTTCTAAAGGTAACTAGATCTGATACCTTGTTGTAATTTTTGATATGCTCGTTTAACCATAAACAATGTCACATCATTGTCACCCAACCATAGAAATTCATATATTCCACCCCTGAGCACACTAACCTTTACTTATATAGATTATGTTCACAAAGAATGTACAATTAGATAAACCCAAGCACAAGTGATAGCTCAACCAGAAATACCACCACAATTGCAACAACATCAACATACAAAGGTAACATACCTCCTCAAAGAGTAGTGCACAAGAGAGAGATACCAAAAGACTGAACAAGAATAAATTGTTCAATTGCAGCTACTGCATCACCTACTCCAAACTTTCACATTGATTTTGTGTATATGGGAGAGTGTGAGTGAGTGAACAAATGATCCAAGATGTCCTCTATTTATAGTCTTCCTAGCCACTAGGCTGTGTCGACTTCTTCTCTGGATAGGTGTCTTTTCATTATTACTTTATTCTTCTGGCCCGACTTCTCTTCTAGGGTATTTAAATATCTATTCAATGGATCTCTTACTTCTAGAGTCTTCTCTTCATCTAAGAAAATTCATGTAGGAGGGAAATTTCATCACACAGCTACCAAAACATCAACAAAAATGACCCCGGAAGTTCAGGACCCAAACACTAGGAAAAATCTACCAAACTGAAATAATTCCAAGATGAGCTAGTTGGAATAGGTGGGTGGCCACCAATATCCATATCGATACTCTCCCCTTAGGAATAAATGGTCTCCATTGCATTTATTTCCCCTGTCATATGAGTAAATTGTATTTTGAATTTGGCCCCGGGCGAGCCAGTTGCCTTGGTACAGGAGCTAGCCTACTTTGACAACCCAATAAAGTTGGATCCTCTATCGGCGAGTGCCCTTGACCTTTATGTCCATGATAAGATTAGTGGATTCCTATTCCATGAAGTCAGGGTTGAGATCTATTGCTGTCAATTGTTCTAATATCTCTAAGGTGTCCAATAATGGTGGAAAATATGGCTGAAGGAGATCCACATTGAACATTGGTTGCAAGCCAAGGAAGGGGGGGATGTTGAGCTTAAAATAATTGTCTCCCACATTCTTGGTGATGGTTTAAGGTCCATAGTAGAGTGGACAAATATTTCGATGGGGCCCTTAAGGGATTTATTTCTGCAAGTGAAACCAAACTTTATATCCCACCTAAAACTTGTGTGGCACCCATTGTTGGTCATGCCACTGCTTGTACTTGGCAATGGACTTCTGTAAAATATCTTGAACCTGTTGGTGGATGTGTTGTATCCACTCAATGAACTGGGTGTCTTTCTCAACTTTAGCTGGAGAATGGGATGATTCTTCCTGGGTGGATGGAAGGGGTGGTGCAACATCCATGGGACCCAATGGTTGAAATACCAAACCCATCTAAAAGGGGTTGTGGTCAGTTGAGCTATGTATGGATTTGTTGTAGTTGTGTTGAACATAGGGAATACTCTCAACCCATGTGCAGGGATTCTTGGAATTGTACATGTGTAGGATATGCACGATCCTACAGTTGATGACCTGAATTTGGCCATCCATCTAGGGGTGGAAGACAATGGATTTAGTGAGCTTGGTGTCCAACAGTGACCAGAGGCTTGACCAGAATGTGTTGAGGAACTGATTGTCCTGATATGAGATAATGGTTTGTGGTATCCCAAAATGTACCCACACTCGTTCAAATAATACATTGGAATTGGCTTCCATTGTGGTTCTCTTGTTGCAGGTGACCATAATCACCATCTTGGAAAAGCGATCAACAACCACAAAAACACAGTCATTTCCCCACTTGGTCAAAGGAAGGCCCAACAAGTAGTAGGAATCCATAGTGTAGGAAGTGAACTGGGTGGCTTTGTCATCTTTAGTTGAGCATGGGACAAGTCTTCTTGGGTGGTCTCAAGGGGTAGTGCAACATCCATGGAACCCAATGGTTGCAATCCCAACCCCAGATGAAAGGGGTTGTGGTAGATTGAGATATGTATGGATTTGTTGTAGCTGTGATGAATATAGGGAAGACTCTCATCCCATGTGTGGGGGTGCTTGGAATTGTACATGCATAGGATATGAACGATCATTTGTTTGATGACCTCAGTTTGGCCATTTGTCTCGGGGTGGAAGGCAATGGATTTAGTGATATTGGTGTCCAGAGGTGAGTAGAGGTTCGACCAAAATATGTTGAGGAACCGATTGTCCAGATATAATATAATGGTTTGTGTTATCCCAAAATGTACCCACACTCGTTCAAATAATATGTTGGCAGTGGACTCCGCTATGATGCTCTTCTTGCAGGCAACCAAAATCACCATCCTGGAAAAGTGATCAAAAACCACAAAAAAACAGTGATTTCCCTGCTTGGTCAATGAAAGGCCTGACATGTATTCCATTGAGATGGATTCCTAGATCCTATTAGGAGTAGTAAGAGGGGTGTATAGGCCTTGTTTCTTAGTGGCCGGTTTGGAAATAACACAAGCAATGTAGGACCTGATATACTTGTTGACATCCTGTTGAATTTTCAACCATTAGAAATGTTGTTGCTACACTTCCAATTCCTTTTCTACACCGAAGTGTCTTACCACCCAACAGTAGTGGGCTTCCAAAATAATCTTCATTCGCTTTCTTAATTGAACGCAGAGATGGCCTAGATCATCTCGAAGAAAAAAATTACTGTCATTTGTGTTTGTGCCCAACATCTGGTAGGTGGTGGTGAAGTCAAGATATTTTTGATAGAGTTGGGGCCATCCAGAGGTCTCGTGGACACAAGAGTTTATAACCATGGTGAGTGTCGCAACTGGAGGTCAACTGTGGAAATCAACGATGTGGTTGGTAATTCCTATCTTATAATTGATGTTGAGGTGGAACTACTACAAGTATGTGGACCACTTTTGATGGAAGTCAT
The DNA here is from genome assembly GCA_900067695.1 of Picea abies. NCBI lineage: Eukaryota > Viridiplantae > Streptophyta > Pinopsida > Pinales > Pinaceae > Picea > Picea abies. The sequence continues at coordinate 11,500 of CBVK0102353540.1, forward strand.
TTTGCATTTTTCCTTGTGTCTACATGAACTACATCATCTTATGATCAATGTGGATGATTTTCTCCTTCCCAAGAATGTAATTCCTCTAGTAGTGGCAGCCTTGCACAATGGAGTGTATTTCTTTATCATAAGTAGGGTACTTATGGATGACATATGATAGTGTCTCACTATAATAGGCCACGAGGTGGTCATGTTGAGTGAGAACTACACCCAAAGGATATTCTGAAGCATCTATCTCAATCTCAAAGGGTTGTTGTAGGTCAAGGAATGAAAGAACTGGGGCTGAGAACAAGAGTTTCCTCAAATAATCGAATGATTGTTGTTGGGATAGGCCCCACACAAAATTTTCCTTACCACCACCCATGGTTACTTGGTTGAGGGCCCATGCAATATGAGAGAATCCCAGCATGAAGATGTGATAGAAATTGGCAAGGCCTAAGAATATTTGAATCTCAGTGAGTGTGGTTGGGGCTGTGCAGTCACGAATGACCTATATATTGGATAGATCCACATGCACACCATGTTCATCAACAATGTATCCTAGGTACTAGACTCTGTCCATGTTGAAGGAGAATTTTGCCAAGTTGGAATATAGATTTTGTTGTCACAGAGTGTGCAGAACCTATTGAATATGTTGCAAGTGTTATGCCCAAGCATTATTGTAGATGAGGATGTCATCCAGATATACCCTTAAAAAATAATTGGTGAAAGGCTACAAGATATCGTCCATCATCCTCATGAAAGTTGTTGAGGCATTTTTCAAACCAAAGGGCATGACCAACCATTCAAAAATACCTTCTTTTGACTTGAAGGTAGTATTCCATACATTTGTATTCTCTATTGGGACATGATGGTAGCTAGAGTTCATATCAATCTTACTGAAGTATTTGGCCCCTTGATTTGATCAAGGAGATCGTCGATTCAAGGAATCAAGTATCAGTTCATGGATGTGATTTTATTTAAGGTCCAATAATAAATGTGGAGTCACTAGGTCCCATATTTCTTCTGCACAAGCATGATTGGGCTTACAGAAGGTGATGAGTTGGGTCAGATTGTGACCATTTTGGAGCAGTTCATGGATTTGACGCTTGATCTCCTCATTTTCTAAAAGAGAGGGGTGATAGACTAGCCCATTGGGTAGTAGTGTTTTAGGGGTCAAATCGATGGAATTCTTGACCTGACAGTGAAAAGGTACTGAATATGTGAGGATAAGATGTATTTTTATTCTTGCATGACATTATCCACTTTCTTCTACTGCATGGATAGGTTGGTCATTGAGGCCATGGATGTGGATAGAATTTTTCACCCGCTCTGAGAGAGAATCACAAAGAAGAAAAACTTCTCAGTCTGAGAGATGACCTTCGTACATTGCTTGGCAAAGATCAACAAAATGGCACTATGTGGGACTACCTCGAGCATCCTGTACAGTTTCCTATCCAAAGTAATAATAACAGTGCAAGGTCTAGACTCATATACAACATGAAATTTCCATAAATAAGGTTTTCCCAAAATAACATCACTGAATTCAAGTGAATAAACATCACATAATACCTCATCTTTGAAGGGCTTGATGTCATAGGACAGGTGACATCATTGGATGACAAGAAGATCACTTCCTTGAAGGATCCATCCGATGGTGTAGGGCTGTGAGTCCAACGTTTTCAACAAGGCTAGTTACTTGATGAACTCCTCTAATATTAAGATCTTATAGCTACCACTATCAACGATGAAGTGTAGTGGGGTGCATTTGATCCACATTTTGGAATGAAAGAAGCGCTCTTCTTCCTCTATCTCACCAGCTTCACCGAGTTGGATATTGGTTGTAGAAATGGTGGCACTAGGTTCCACATTAGTGATCTATATCCCCTTTTCTATTTTTGACTCAGATTTAGAACTCACATATTATTTATAGGCTTTCACCTTAGCCACCAATGACTACTTTGAGCAAAATAAACAACGTTATGCTAGGGGCTCTTATGGAAGTCACAACACTTCTCTATATATTTCTTCGTCTTTCCATTGTCCTTATTTGTTTGTGTCTTAGACTGGTTGTCTTGAGGCTGTCCATCTTTTCTCTTCCCTTTGTTATGTAGTTTGGGGCTACCCTTGTTGGCAAATATTCAACAAGCAACGAATGTGTGTTGATGGTTGTTGTCATTAATGGCAACAGTGGAGACGGCAGGATAAGAAGGATAAAACTCCTTGTGGATTCAGACGTAAAAGCTCAGGAGGAACAACATTGAAGAAAACGCGTGCAGCAAAATCTTACAGAGAAAAAGGAAGATAGAGATCCAGTGACCATTGGATCCCATTCAAATTTCCCGAAAGGCCGATAGTCGTCAGATATGCAGAAGCTGCGCAGAGGTTAAGAGCAAGGGTTAAGTTCTACTGTGCATAGGTGAAATTCCAAAGGAATAGGGAGCATCCATTCGTAAGGACAAGTGGCAAAGGATCGGGCACTGTCGGAGTTTTTCCCATCGGGGAATCGGGAATTGGAGTTTCATGAGTCCCATGTTCACTTACAACGAAAACTCTGAAATCGCGATATGCAATTTCGCAATTTGATCGCAGCCGTCGAGCTAGAAGTGATCTGGACCATTGAATCTCTGCATAAAGTGTGAGTACAATTATGGTTGTGGAGATGACTCAGTGACCGTTAGATCCAAGCGGAAGACCCGATCATCGTCGGATCAAAGATAATCTGCGCGCCCTTTAAAGTACAAGGGAAGTGGGAGTAATCACGATGTGCAAATCACGAGATCTAATCTAGACCGTCAGTTCCAGAAATGATCAGGATCGTTGATCTGACCTCTCATAGGAGTTTCGGGGATCGTGATTTGAAAGTGACAAGGAATTCCAACATTATAAATTCTGAAATTGTGATACGCGATATCGCAATATGATCGTAACCATTGAAACAAGATCGCACCCGGACCGTTGATCAAACTCTACGTCGGAGTTTCGCGAATCAGGATATGGTAAGGATTGCAACATGAGTTGCAAAATCACGATATGCGATATTGCGAATTAATCATATCCGTTGAGCCAAAATTACATCTAGATCGTTGATTCGACCGATATATGGAATTTTGTGTATCGGGATTTACAAATGAAAAGAACTTTGCTGAAACCCGATTTTAAAAGGCAAGAATTATAGAGACTATATAACGGTGTGGATAAAGTTTGAAACTAATCTGAGGGCTGCTATTCTTCCTCACCCATTAACGCTTCAATTATGAATCGGTTAAGAGAAACGGACTGATGATGACAAATCTGTTAGCGTTTCAAGTGCCAAGACAGATGTCCCTGTATTACCGAATGGAAGGGGAAGTGGAATCGTCAAGGTAGCTTGTATAAAAGAATTGAACGAGACTGAATTGGGTTGGCTGTTCTGAAGGGAAAAAGAATAAAATAGTAAGAAGGACATGCGTGGTGGGAGAGAATAGATGAGGTCCAAAATGTGATGAAATAAAGAGCAGAAGAAGAGCCGAATGATAGAGAAGAAGCAGATGAAGAGAAGAATGACAGAACAATGTTATGCAGAGGAGACTTGCTGGGTGGACAGAGAAAGAGAAGAATTACAGAACAAAAAAAGAATGGTAAGAAGTGATTTATCTGCATGAAGTTGTTTGTGTATTCATTATTTGATATTTTAGGGAGGTTGGGAGGTGCTCGGGAGGACCGTAGTCCTCAGAAGTTCAAGAGGGTGCTTGAACACAGGAAGTTG
>CBVK0102353592.1:0-10095 GCA_900067695.1 Picea abies
ATCATATGATATCAACCTGCATAACAATATCATGATACAAACTGAGTCATATGGGACATTACTTTACTGACATCTATGAGATATGGAAGAGCCTCTTCCCTTGAAAAGTTAAACATCAACCATGGGCTATTTGGAATATTCTTCTCAATCATAGAAGAATAATTGTCCTTGATTTTTGAACTTGGACCATTCACCTAACTAGGCCATTCTTCCAGCGCTAATCACAATGCAACCTAAAGAGAATGAGTCTTCCCTAGGGAATGATTGTTCCTGATTGATGAATTTGAACCATTCACCTAACTAGCCCATTCTTCCATCACTAATCACGGTGCAACCTAGAGAGAATCAACCTGCTCTAGGGAATGATTGTTCGGACCATTTCCTATGGAAATTACTTTCTTGCACCAACCTCCTATAATAGACCATTGTTTGAAACTTCTCACAACTATGAACTTCGAAATAATGAATTCCTAGAGAGGTAGACCATTCTGCTTGACCACTACTCAGAGTGACTGCCAAGAAAAATGATTGTCCTAGACCATTCCCCCACACTGGACACAAGAGGAATCAATTTCTATGGTACATCAACAATCTATTATACCATTTCATTATGAAAATGATTGTCCGATCTGGACCATTTTTCGAACTAGAAAATGACTTTCCATCAGAAATCTTGGGCCACTTTCCAGAATGGAAGGTGACTGCCCAACCTAGACCATTTTCTGAACTAGAAAATGACTTCCCATAAATTAATAACATATCAATGCTCCCTCCCAACCTGGGGAGCCATCTCTTCCCTTTCAACTAAGGGAGTTATCTCCATAAGCCCCATATTGTCCCTTAAGTACACAAACTTTATTTTGGATAGAGGATTTGTCAAAATATCTTCTACCTGCTCATTTGTGGACATATAATGGAGTTTAACTTCTCCTTCCTAGACTTTATCACAGATAAAGTATCATTTGATATCAATATGTTTTTACTGATCATGAAACAATTTGTGTTCTAATAACTTCATACAACTTTGATTGTCATAGTATATTACAGTCGAATATGGTACTTGATCAAATAGTCCATAAATCAACTTCCTCGGTCATACTAATTTGGTACAAGAAGAACAAGCTACAATATATTCATCTTCTGCATTGCTAAGTGAAACATACTTTTGTTTCCTTCTAGCCCATGATATCATGGAAAAGATCAAACTGAAATATATCCAAGTAGCACTTCTTCTATCATATACACTCCCTACCCAATCTGAATCTATAAATCCATGCAACTGTATATCATAACTCAAGCATCCCACAAAGATATTTCAATATATGATTTACAACTATCCAATGCTCTTGTCTAGGTTCCACCTAGAACTAGCTCAACATGTTCACAAAAAAGAAAATGTTCGGCCTACTATTCACTGAATACATCAAGAAGCCAATCAACTATCGATACAGGGACGAGTCTATTGGATCAGAGTCTCTCAATTTCTTCATATATGTCATCATGGGAGTTTTCTATGGATTTTCAATTCATCATCCCAGAATTTTGAAGAACCATTTTGATACACTTCCTCTTTCATAGAATTTTTTCACCATGCTTTTGCTGTACATGAGAGGCTTTTCACCAAGTTGCTTGAATCCATACTGGGTCTTCTTCCATCTGCATACATGGGTCTCTTTTTGGTATACCTCAAAACCTTGAGTTTTCTCTACATATGTTTCTTCTTTAATTACTCTATTGAGAAGGATAGTCTTTACATCCATTTGATGTAAACTCCAAACCATGAATACTGAAAGAGATATAGTGGCTCAGGGAGACGTATATCTGGTTATTGGAACATGATGTCATCATACTAATTTACCACCTTCCGATAGAACCCTCTAGTCTCGTATCTCACCTTGTATCTATCAATGTTTCCATTTATAAGTCTTTTTCACAATTCTCACATACATTGTTCTTCATCACAACTTCCTTTCATTCCTTTTGTTTGACTACTTCTAGTGGGTTCAAATCATGCTGGCAGTCTTATGATTTTCGGTATAATAATTGGTTCAATTTGGTTCTTATGGTTTTTTCTTTATTTCTTGGAATCTTCATGTTCTTCCTCATGTTCTTATTTAACATTGGAGTCCATGGAATATTCTATAGTTTCCATTCCCTTCCTTCCTGAAGTTTCCAATTTCTTCCTTTCGTCATAGAAACATAAATGTAGATGGAAAAGCAAGGATATCTAAGGATTATTTTTTAGGAAGACTTATTCTAGAGTTAATCTAAACACATGTAACTTATCATGGCCACTACTGCCAATGAAGAACATGGACATATACTTCATAGTCTTCATAGATTCTTCCATGGATCACGTCATTGAGTATTAGCTCCCTCCTAATATCGACTTCATGTCTTAATGAGAAATATGCATGATATTATTTTGGAATTATGCAATCATCTCCCTTCATCTAAGAGATTCCATGCTTCCATCTACTACATCTCTCTTTTATTTCTACAAAGTATCACAATCCTGTTCTAGTTTCCTTTTGATTATTGACTTCCTCCAAGTTTGACTCCCTTCGAGTCTGATTCCCTCTGAGTCTCTTTAAGTTTGTTTCTATGTATTCTGATTGTTTCCCATCTGGAAGTTGTTGTATGCATTGTGTCATCCATATACAATTCTTCTATGACATCTTCTGCAAATATTGTTCATCAAAGGTTTGTCAAAATATTTCACAAAGGTACCTTCCTAGAAAAAGACAAGAAGCAAAAGAGATATCCAAGACAATATTTTTATGACAAGAAATAGAAACAAGAATAAGGACAAAGATAGAGGCAATTGTTATAAGCCTAGAAATACATATTCATGATATACTTCATGAGATAACTCGCTTGATACAATAAGAACAACAATGTTTCTGATGCAACATCTTTCATATGAAGGATATTTTCTTGGTAGCATTAATAAGATGATTTGTCTGAGAAAAATAAATATATCCTAGAGGAGGTGTTAATTCATGCTTGCAAATAACTACACTGAGTAGTATAAGCTTCTGAGTACTTATCAATACTTACTTAAGTGACAATAATAAATATTTCAAACTTGATATGCAAACCTAGAGTCTTTTTGTTGTTCCACTTGGATTTATTTTCTTCTGAGACAAGTATCATTTTCGACCTGTCCCTTAAAACAATATGATTTCTTGAAACAAAAATGAGTTAGAGAATGCAATATCAAACTTTTAAGATATTGACTAAAGTCAACTTATAATGCCATAATAGTCAGAGACATATCAATTCAAACCTCGAGAGTATGTTGATCTTCTGAATGCACTAAATCCAAGATCACTTCTTTGGATAAGATCCCTTGTACATTTCCTGCAAACACACTCATGCTAATGATACAAATAAAAATAACATCTATAGGTACATACCTTTGTTACCCAATTGTGACGATAAACCTTAGAATGACTTTGTTGGGCCAGAGGCTTAGTTGCTAGAAGATTGGTAAACCTCATAATGTTCCTTTCAGTAGATCTCTCTTGGGCACAACATACACTTTCTTCATGCTACGCATTTTGTCTTCATAAATTCCTTTCATTTTGACTTGGTCAAATGTTGACTTTGATCAAAATTCCAAACTTGATGTCTTGGATTGTTGAGAGTACCAGGAGGTGTGCTAGGCTAGGGCACACAGGGTTATCCAAGAATTAGGTCAATCGCTTCACTTAAGGTTCCTCAATATGAGGGTTAGGGTTTCTTTGTTGTAGCCAAAATTTGACTGCAACTAAAACTGGACAAATCATCCTAATCTACCTTCCAGTGGTTAGATTGTCCAAAGATAGTGTGGGATTATAACATGTTAGAATAATAGGTGTGCTTATTTCACTGTAGACAATATCTCAATATTGTCACCCAACCATAGGCACAAACGCCACCCCCAAGCACCTTAACCTTGATAGACAAAATAATTATGGAATCAAACCCTAAAACCAATAACCAAACAAGGTAGCATACCTCTCTCTAGATCTAACATACCAAGTAGAAAGTCCAAACCATAACTAAGAAGAAATTCCAACCATAACCAAAGACCAATTCACCATTGTTGCATTTTCAACTCTCCTCCATTCATGCGTACCACTTGTCCTTATGTAGTTGTGAGAGTGAGTGTGTCAAACGAATTCTAGTGCCCTCTTATTTATAGTCCTCCAAGTGACCTAACTAGGCTGAATTATACTTCTGGAGGATAATAATTTAATATAAATTATTATCTTGAGCTTACTTTTCTTCTAAGGTTATTTCCTAACATTCTAGGGTTTCTCTTGCTTCCCAGAATATTCTAGTCTCATCAAAGGTTACACGTAGAGGTTAATACCTCTTGCAATAACCGTAATATCAACATCCCCTTCAAGCTTCTTGGGTTTTTCTTGTGTTGTTTGTTGTTGTTGTGTTTCCCCTTAGTTTTGTGCCTTAGTGAATCATATGTTCTCCAAGACCTGCTTGAGCTATATCAACTCTTGCATTATCCTCTCCCTTTGTTTTTCTTCATCCTCATATTCTTCTACGACGTGGTCTTGTACTTTCTCCATGACTAATTATGCACAGTCTTATGTTATGGTGTATTGGGGAATCTCCTTGTGCACCTTCATTTTTGTGTGTGCCCCTCCTGACTGTGCAATCATTCTCTTCAGTGGCCTTGACTGTGTTGGATCTGTTGTGACTGGGGTATCAGGTATGTCCCCTCTTGCTTTTCCCTCCTATGCAGGAATGTTATCCTTCCTATGTGTTTTGTCATTAATGATATTTGTGCAGTCCTTCTTTTGTGTGACCATCTTGGGGATAGTCTTCTTTGTTACTGCTCTCCCCCTGTCCATTTCTTGTTCTACGTTGTGCTTCTTGTATTTCATGCTGGGGTACTCTTTTCTTGTGATGAGCCTGCTTCTACTCATTGCTTGCATTTGGCTAGACCTACTGGAACCTTCCATTCCTCCTTCCAATCATTTATTGCCAATCACACTTCCTCTGTTGTGACACATTATCTCATCTATAGCCACTCCTTCGCTGGATCCATTTTTTCTTGGATCCACATATTGTGTCTTAAGTCTTTGAAGTTTGCTATGTTTTTGTACCCCTCCACCACTTATGGTGGTACCCTCCAAGTTTCTTCCACCTTCTCATGGATTTATTCAAGATATGTCGTGAATATGCTGACATTTGTCTTTCTTTCTCTTGTGATAGTTGTGTGCCATAGTGATTCATACTATGTTGCATGACACTTGCCAGTTCTCTAATAGAACATGTTGTATTTGGGGTGTTTCCACCGCACTAATGCAATCAATATGATGAGCGAGGAGTAATTAAACTCTGTTCCTACATCCTGGGCATATTTTCAATCATCTAAAAATAAATTTAATAGAGATGGGATCCATCTTAATACAATTCCCTTTACACACTGCGTGAGTGCTACTATTACCCCTGCTGAAACTTCTTACTTGTGAGACTTTTTGAGTAATGTATAGGCCATCAGTTTGGTTGCTAACCTTTTCATAGGTTCACTGATTCAATTTATGATGATCCCCCTAGATCCTCTCTTTGTTCCATAGGTATGATTCATTTCTTCTCCCAAGGATTTCTTCTTGGCCTTGTCATCTAGGTACTGTGCAGGAAGCTCACCATTCGTGGGAAGACCTATAATATTTGTTATTAGGTTGAAGTCTATTGAAACTTTTGTATCCAGCCATAGGATTCCTTCATGCACTACTACCAGTAATTGCTTGACCCAGTTATTTACATCCTTCCCTCTTATAAAATGTGGGATCTCTAATAGGTTCATTATGCATGTGTTGTATAACACTTGTATCCATTATTTGGGTTCCATTATCGATGCACATGTCACATCGAACCCTTTACATCATGGTCCAAATAATGTAGTTTATCTACGCATTCAAGTAAAAATGACACAAGGGTTACCTTCAGTTGCTTATGTGGGGATCTCTAGACCACTTTGTTTCCTTTCCCCTTTGTTGGTGCACTTGAGGGACCTTCTTACTAATATGTTTTCTTCTCCTCATCCTCCTCTCCGCCAAACTCCTATTGTGCTGGGATTTAATCTAATTGTATTTTATCCTACAACACTTTCTATGCGTTAGATTGAGCTCTTGGTTCGTCTGACTCAATTATTTCCACATCTACCTCCTATGTGGGATGAACTATTTCCTACATCGTATTTGGATCTTCTGTCATGTTCTTTGGATTAATATGCATCTGTTCTTTCATAGGGGCTAGCTCCTTCTCCCCAACCAATATAGGACTTACAACTTCAATGACTGGGGAATGAATGAAATCTACATATACCACTCCCTCCGTTTGCATAGGGTTTCCTCCTCCATTATTGGCTCCGACTGTGACTTGTTGTTTCTGTCGGTTATCCTCATCATTTGGTTGGGTGCTCTGACTTTTGGTGGCACCATATTACTTGAATCTAAGTGGGTTTTCTTATGAAATGTCACCATTGGATGACTAAATCACATGTTCATTCTTTTCTTCTTGTTACTTAGTTATGTGTTTGCTCAAAATCACAATGTGGTTGGATGAACCGTATTTTTGCTTCTATAGTGCTATCATAAATGCTCCAAATCTTACTAAGAAAGATTCATTTTCTATCATAAATGTTCCAAATATTATCAAGCATGCTTCATAAATGTTTGTTTCATGCCTCATTTTTCCAGTGATCAATTTTTCATTTCCTGACTATTTCATTTTTCTAGTGCGTTGTATTTTATACTATCATTTTCTCGAGCACATTGAACTTCTCTTCTTTCATAGTTTCCCTATGCACAGTGTCTTCACTTCTTGTAATATTATTCTATTTTCTATTGCATGTTGTAACTTCCCACTATTTGTTTATCACTTATTGCTCTAACTACTTATTTTTGGGTTTTTCTCATTTTTCTACTTTTTTCTTCATTTTTATTCTTTGAACCCCTACTAGTTAAAATATGTACAAATCTAAATTTTGTGCTACAACTACTGAGGGTTAGTGGGTCAACTATCCCTATATAGTTTTAGTCGACTACCATTCACTAGTCCTTTGAAATTTTGTGACAGATTTGATCTATTATGGCCCTAGCCAATGCATTCTAAGCTTCCCTAGGTGCTGTAAGTATTTACTGTCGTAGAAGAGAAAAAAATCTCCAACTTTGAATTTCTTCTTCTTAATATGTCTGTAATGCCATGATTTATTCTTTTCTTTCTGTACTTCTTGGTGGAATCCAACTATTATTATATCTTCTTCCAATTCCATAAGTTGAGCTAATATTTCATGTACTATGCCTCTTTTTGTCATCTCTATTATAGCTACAATGTGCAAACTTGGTATCAAATACTCCAAGGGAACTATTGTTTCTTTTCCATATACCAATATGAAGGGTGTTTTCCCTGTTATTTTCTTGCATGTAGTTATGTAAGCCCATAGTACTTTTGGAACCTTCAAGTCCCAATAATCTATGTTCACATTACAAATCTTGGTCAAGGCATTTTACGATATTTTATTATATTCTTCTATTATTTAATTATCTTGAGGATGATAAGGAGTTTTGTTCTTATGATGTATCTCAAACTCTTCAAGCAATTATTGTATTGTATTGTTGATAAATTGAGTCCTATGATCACTCATAAAAAATCTTGGGCATCGAAATCTTGTCACTACATCTTCAAATAAAAGGTGCATTGTTATCTCTGCATTGAAATCCTTCACTGTTGTCACCTCAACCCATTTGGTTAATTATTTCATCGCTGTAATAATATATCTGGCCTTTTATCTTCTTGCTGGTGGATTAATTAGTCCTACAAAATCTACTTCCCATTATAAAATACTTTCAAGGTAACTTGAGGTCTTAATGGCATCTCATTCCTCCTATATAGATTTGCAACTCTCTGGCATAAATCACGATTCTGAAAGTATTCCTTTGCATTCATATGGACCATTGGCCACCGTAATCCTATGCACAATATCTTCTGCGTAGTAGGTTTCCCTGCATAATTCCCAATTCCTTCATGTGCCTCTGCCAAAATAATGGGTATTTCATGCTCCATCACACATATTCTCAAAATGCTATCTTCTCCAAGATTGTATAAATGATCTACAATTATTTTATAGTCTACAACTCTTACTACCAATTTATTCTTCTGTGCAGTGTTGAATTCTCTTGGGGCTACTCCTGTAATCAAAAACTCAATATTGTCAATAAAATATTCATCTGCAAATTGTAATGAAAATAGTTGAGCATCAAGAAAGTTATCTTCCAAATTGCTTGGTTCTATATCCATTAGTAATTCTTGACAAGTGGTTAGGTCTTGAATTGAATCTTCCCTTCTTCACCACAACTTCAAATTTAAACTACAGTAATAACAACAACCGTATGCATATTATTCCCCCCAACACTCGCTTATTAACTAAGTATCTAATGACATAATGATCTATAAACATATTGAAGTGTTGTCCTAACAAGCAATGTATGAATTTATGCAATGAATAAACCATAGCTAGACCTTCTCTTTATGTAGTATTGTAGTTAAGTTCTAAGTCTGACAGCTTCCTGCTTGCAAATGAAATAGGGTGATCTATATCACCTTATCCTGGATGTGTCAGTACTGCTACTAGCACTATTACAGATGCATCCACATTCACATGAAAGTACTTTGACCAATATAGAAACAATAGAATTGGCACAATCACCATCTTCTCCTTCAAAATATCCAAACTCTTATAGCACTCATCATTCCACTGATACTTGATGTCCTTTCTCAGAAATTCGGTGAAGTAATTTGTGCATATCCCCTTATAAACTTCATGTAATACCATGTATGTCCAAGTGTACTCTTCAACTGGCACATTGACTTTAGTGGTGGTAAGTTGACTATGATAGTTATTTTAGTAGGATCACCAACAAACCCTATTTACACACCACATTCCCTAACAAAATCCCAATAGGTGCGTTGGAAATACATTTATTAATATTTAATGAAATCTAACATTGTCTCCACTTGTCCAACATCAGTTTTAGTACTACAACATGGTTCCTTAATAAACTAAACATTGTCCAATCATCCATATAAACTTCTAAAAACTTATGAATTAAATCCTTAAAGGCTGCCACTACTACTCTAGAAAAAAATGCAAGTGCATTCTTCAACCCAAATGGCATCACTATATACTGAAAATATCCCCATTATGTTGTGAATGTAGTCTTATGTCTATCTTCTGGTGCAATCTTGATCTAATGATATCTTTAAAACTAATATGTGAATGAATAGGATTCTTTCACGTTAGACACCTGACCTCTAAGTTCCTTTTTAAGGGATGGGGCATACAATTTTTTCTCTTTTCTCAATCACCTCGAATCCCTGTAGCTGGGATTTTAGTATCTTCGATTCAACGAGGGATTTCCAATGACCATAAATTTTTCCAGATCCGATATTTGGACCGAAAGTTATGGTCCTTCAAAGTTCTTTAGGAATTTTTAATTTAATCAATCATTATCATGATTAATAATACCACTCTTTACTTAACCATTTAATTAATCCTTATTAGGGATGGTATTGGGCGCAAGACTATTTTGAGAAGGAAGTCTATTTTGGGTGCATGCCTATTTTTGGAGAACAATATGTTTTGAGGAAATACCTAACTTTGGAAAGGAAGACCTAATTTTGGAGCATGCACAAGAAGTGGCAAGAAAGAAACATGCATAAAAGAAGGAAAAGAAACAGGTAAAAGAAAAAGAAACGTGGCATGTAGGCAGGAAATCCTAACCATGATAGGGTTAGGGTTTTTGACAAAGATTTTGATGACTATAAGCCATAAAGGAGTATAATTAAGGACCTAGGAGGTCTAGGAAAGGGGTTGTTGAGGCTAGTAGAGGAAACAATAGTTGATTATTGTGATTTACAGATTGTTGATTGTAATAAGAGTTGAGTAAGGTAGTATTTGAAGTTTAGCTCATAGGTTGAGGAGCCTGGTGTGATATATTCCACCTCACATAGGGTTATTTCCCTCATCTTTATTGTATTACTAAATATGTAATGCACGTAGTGCAAGATTTTGTAGCAGAA
>CBVK0102353649.1:601-16493 GCA_900067695.1 Picea abies
TCTCTTCATTATTGATATTTTCCTTCTTTAATGGTGCACTTTAATTTATGCTCCTTTAATGCAATTATTTATAAGTCACTCAATGAAAATATCCTGGATCATGTTGGTATCATAGAAGTCAGCTTTGACTTGAATTGTTGAGTGTGAATTATTACTAGGGAAAAGCATAAGTAGGGTGAAGGAACTCTTAAGACTTTCAATCCTGAAGTTGGTTGTGCATCCTTAAGGAAGAAAATGGTAGAAGAAGACAAGCATGATGAACAAGATAAAAACTCCCATATGGTATTTTATTGCATGTTAGAAATGGTCGAATGAATGTATGGAGATTACAAGAAGAGGCTGAAGAAGAAAGGGAAAGAAAAGGAAGCACATGATGATGATGCTGCTTCGGTAAAACAAGGGGCTAGAGGAGACCCTCCTGAGCCTCCATATTCACCATAAAGTTCTAGCTCTTCTTCCTATGATCATTCTCATCATTCTATCCATAAATCCTCTTTTAAGAAACCATTATTAAAGCTTGATGTAAAATTTTCTTTACCTATGTTTAATGGAGATGTTAATCCTGAAAAGTTAGATAATTGGATCCGACAGGTTGAAGTATATTGTCATGTTCAACATATTGATCAAGAGGAAGTTAAAGTGTAACTGGCTTCTCTTCAGTTCGAAGGCACCTCTCTCGTATGGTGGGAGAGAAAACTTCAAGACATAAGTAAGTGTGGTAATCTTCTTTCCTCATGGTTAGAATTTAAATCAGCGATAAGGAAGCAATTTTATACATTGGGTTATTTACACAAAGAAATGATGGAATGGAAAACTTTAAGGAAAAGTAAAGGTCAAACTGTACAAATTTTCATGGAAGAATTTAGGAAGAAATCTCTTGCATTAAACATTCCTTTGGATTCTTATGAAACTTTAATGAAGTATATTGGCACACTTCACAGTTACATTTGTAATACTTTGCTCTTATTTAACCCCACCAGCCTTGATGAAGTTTGTGTGCAAGCCACTCACCTTGAGAATAGGGGAAAGCATGTTTAAGAAGATCCCACAAAGAAACCTTCCAATATCCCACTTAAAACTTTTAAGAAGATTAAAAGGAAGGACAAGAAGACTGCCACAATGGCGAGAGAAGGAGGAAATCCATATTGCATTCATTGCAATAAAAGCGGTCATGATGATGAACATTGTTGGAAACTGCATCCAGAAAAGAGACCGAAACAGTTCGATGGAAATGGGAAGACAAAAACTATTGCTACAGTGCAACAAGATCTTGGCTCTGATTTAGGAGATGAAGGAAATATCACAGTGGTTGGAGTACAAGGTGAAGATTCCCTTCATGCTAGTTCAAAGTCTAATAATGAATCTCATGATGATGAACGAAAGAGGAATAAATTATTTCACACAAGAGTTGTATCCAAACACACTAAGATAGATACATTATTTGATCTGGGTTCCCAGGTAAACTTAATATTTGAAGCACTTGTCAAAAAGATGGGTCTTGAAATGAAACCACATCCAAATCCTTATCCTCTTGGTTGGGTATGTGATAAATCAAAACTTAATGTCACCAAACAATGTAGGGTCAGATTTGTTATTGCTTCAAAGTTGGTTGATGAAGTGGATTTGGATGTTGTATCACTTGATATATGTAGCATAGTGCTGGGAAGTCCTTGTCTTTATGGTAGAAAAGTAGTCTTTTTTTGTCATGAGAATAAGTACCACCTTACTAAAGGGGGAGTGGAATATATTGTTAGAGCTCATAGCATGAGGGTAAATATAACACCTGTTATTGCAGGACAAATGAAGAGACTCATAAACACTAATAAGAGATATGTACTCATGGTCGTAAGAGAGAAATATGTCGGGACATCCGACACTTTCCAAGGATGTGATCCTTCTCATAAGAAATAATTAATTGATATTGTTTCTAAGTATGATGATATTTTCCAGGAACCAGATGGATTACCTCCTAAGAGGTAAAACCAACATGAGATACATATTCAACATGATTCTCCACTTCCTAATGTGGGCATGTATAGGATGCCAATTGTGGAGATGACGGAGATCAAGAAGCAGGTATAGGAATTATTGGATTAGGGGTCATCAGCCCCAGTTCATCTCCTTGTGGTTCTCTGATTGTGATGGTGCCAAAGAAAGATGGCACATGGAAAATGTGTGTCGATTACCGGGCCTTAAATAAAATCACGGTGAAAAATCGATACCCTCTTCCTCGTATAGATGATTTACTTGATAAGTTAAAGAGTGTTGTTTATTTCACTAAGTTGGATTTGCGTAGTGGATGCCATCAAATCAGGGTTGCAGAATAGGATGCATGGAAGATTTTCTTTAAAACCAAACAAGGATTGTTTGAGTGGTTATTTATGTCATTTGGGCTTTGTAATGCTCTGAAAACTTTCATGCATGTGATGAATGATGTATTCAGGCCTTTCCTAGATGATTTTTTGATTGTATATTTAGACGACATTCTTATTTTTAGCAGGACTTAGGATGAACATGTGAGGCATGTAAAGCAAGCATTGGATACTTTGAAAAGGCAAAATTTGTATGTAAAATTGTCTAAATGTGAATTTGGAAAGACTGCACTTGTATACTTAGGTCATATTGTAGGAGGAGGACAATTAAAAATTGATCCTTCTAAAATTGATGTAATTGTAAATTGGCTTGAGCCAAAAGGTGTAACTGAGATCCATAGCTTCTTAGGTGTAGTTCGGTATTAGAGGAAGTTCATTTCAAACGTCTCCTTTATAGCAGCTCCTTTGCATGCCTTAACCAGTGTGAAGAACACTTTTCAATGGGAAGGAAAGCAACAAAAATAGTTTGACATTTTGAAGGAGAAGATTAGTAATGCACCAGTATTAGCACTGTCAAATCTTCAACAGTCTTTTGATATCAAGACAGATGCAAGCGAATACGCCATGGGTGCAGTATTGATGCAATATCGTAAGCCTATATGTTACCACTCTAAAAATTTTAACCAAGTTTTTGTTAACTATCCTACATATGATAAAGAGTTGTATCCATTAGTTCAAAGCATAAAGAAATGGAAGAACTACTTGTTAGGGAAGGAAATAATCATAAATACAGATCACCAACCCTTATAGTATCTCCAATCATAGACCAAACTGCAACAATCTCGACACTATAGATGGATGGGTTTTCTACAACAATTTCATTTGGTAATCAAGTACAAAAAGGGTACAAGTAACAAGGTAGTTGATTTGCTTCTTTCTAGATCTCTTATTGTTGTTTTGAAGAATACTTCTTTATCTCATGATAGCTATGTGGA
Organism: Picea abies; assembly: GCA_900067695.1. NCBI lineage: Eukaryota > Viridiplantae > Streptophyta > Pinopsida > Pinales > Pinaceae > Picea > Picea abies. The sequence continues at coordinate 3,909 of CBVK0102353649.1, forward strand.
ATAATATTCCATTGATGAATATTTTAAAGAAGTATATGAGAAGCTAACCCATGTTTCGTAGGTGGAGAACTATTGTCTGTAGGGAAAACTACTCTACCATCTTGGAAAGCTATGTATTCCTACAAGTGAACGATTCCATGTAATACGAGAAGCTCACACTTCTCTTGTGTCCAGTCATTTTGGGGTAGGAAAAACTATGGCTCATTTACAGAGGTGTTGTTACTGGCCTCAAATGGAAGAAATTGTAATTGAATATGTAAAGGGGTGTGTGATGTGTTCTACTTGTAAGTCCACTAATAGAAAACTAGGGATATACTCACCACTTCCTGTTCCATCCCATCCATGGGAAAGTATCTCCATGGATTTTGTAGGGGGTTTACCAATGTCAAAAGGGGGTCATGACTATATGTATGTTGTAGTGGATAGGTTCAGCAAGATGTGTATCTTGATTCCATGTAAAATGCAGATCACTGCTGAGCAGACTACTAATCTATTCTTTCAATATGTTTGGGTTCACTTTGGGTTACCCACATCCATGATCTCATATCAAGATACTCGATTCCTTGGGTATTTTTGGACAAGCTTGTGGATAATGATGGACACCAAATTGAAAAGAAGCATTGCTTTCCATCCACATACAAAGGTTGTAAACCGAACAATGGTACTTTTGCTTCAAGCCTACTATAGCAATCATCCCAATTTATGGGATGAATAGATACCCTATGTACAACATGCTTACAACTGAGCCTTACATTCCTCCACTCAGTGTTCACCTTTTGAGACATGTTTTGGGTACCTACCTAAGGTTCCTTTGGACTTGATGTATGGGAGAGATGTTGATGCAAATGAAGAAATAATAGAGGAAAAAGCCTACAAGTTCATACAAAGGATCCATCAGGTGCACTAGGTAGTCAGGGAACAGTTGGAGAGAAGTCAAGTACAGTATAAATCTCGACATGACAAGCATAGGTTTGATCATCAGTTTCAGGTTGGAGATTGGGTATGGCTTCACATCAACAAGAAGAGATTGAAGGGTGAAGGAAAGAAACTTAAGCCCATTTGTTATGGACCCTTCACTATCTTTGAGAAAAGTGGTACCAATGGTTTTCGTCTAGATCTTCCACCTTATATGCAAATTTACTTAGTTGTGAATGTAGAGAACTTGAAACTTTTTTAGCTTCCCATGATCATGGATCAGGATGAGGAAGTTTCAATACCTTCAGTTGATGAGTTTTCTCTTGAGTACTTGGATGAGTTAAAGGAATATATCATCCTAGACAAAAGGAAGAGGACTTCATGCAAGGTTGATGTTGAATATCTTCAAGTAGGCTTAAAGGGCACACATCCAAGCAAGGAAAAGTGGATTGAGAAGGACAAGGTGAGGGAACTCTTCCCTCACTTATTTGTTGATTGATGAAAGATTTTGGTGGTCCAAAAATCTCTTAATGGGAAGGAGTGATCTAAAAAGGATCTAGAGAAGACTAAGAACAACTCATAACTCGTAGAATCAACTTAGGACACTCAGAATGGCCTCAGCATATAGAAAAAGGGAAAAAATTCAAAGTTCTCAAAACTAAATGAAAATGACATCATCGCGAAGAGAGCGCTAACCACACAAATGGTTTGTCAAATGGAGTTACAGATCGAAAGATATTTGTGGTCAAAGTTTGGTCAACCTAGCCTAGTCAACAAGGGGATGAGTTAGCATCCGTACTGTTGACGTCAACACTAGTACGGATGATGTCAGCATCTGTACATTACACATGTCATGTTGACATCAACATGGTGACATGGTAGCACCAGAGGCTGCCACGTGTCACCCATATTTGGCATTTCTAGGTCATTCCATGGACCAGTAAGATTTCACCACATGGCAGTTCCTACAATGATGTGGCAGGATGAGTTGGAAATTGAAGTGGCATCTATATAGTGACGTGGCACTGATGTGCCAGGATGAAGGTGCAGTGGCTGACATGGTCTAATAGGTGGCTACCATGTGGCCCAGTCATGGGCTGCCACGTGGCAGTGGGAAAATGCTCAATGACAACCCGTGACCGAAATTTTGGAAAAAAATAGGATTTTTGTGGGTTCGCCAATTCCGGCATACAACCAACGGATATAACCATCGAAAAACTAGCGGATCGATACATAGTCACACACACACACACACACACACACACACATATTGCAACAGTCAAGCCAAAAGGGGAGGCCTATAGGCTTGACACCGGGACCTCCCCCCTTATCAAGCGCCTTAATATATGCGCCATATACCAACGAAACCATGTTGTAAATAATGCCTACTTGATTACTTAAAAGGTACATCCACCCAGAGCTCAGGAGGGAGGCGCACGTGGTACGGTCGAGCATGCTGTTCGAGGTGAGTACGCCAACATTTATTGCAGGTTGCAGGGCACAAAAATCAAGACAAAATTATTCTTGGGCCTACGAGTGCCAGAGTCGGATCGAGGCGTGGAGACAGTCATTTTTGGGTAATTCGATGCCACGAATTCAATGGTGCTCTCTATTTTTTGATCTGAGCAATACTTATGTAGCTTGATTTCAGAATGAGGTATACTTATGTATATTGACAAATTCTTTTGCTGAGTTTGTTATCACTCCAAGAAACTCCTTAGGGTTGTAGGCTAAGAATGCTTGGTAACTTAAGAATATGATATGTAGGTGTGCTTGGAACAATGGGATAACTTAATGATTAATGTAATAGACAATTCATCATACATTCAAATGAAACAGTTCTTTTTGAAAACAATAATCAGACAAGATATTTTAAAGAAGGGAATGAAGAATACTAATCTTGATTGCCAAATACAACTTGGTGTAGGGCTGATACAAGGTAGTAAGAAATCCTTCACTTCAAGTTTATGAGCTTAATAAAGAGATGATAGTCTTTAAAAGATAAAACAAACTGAAATAAAGTACAGGAACAAGATACATGAATGATCTGATATTGATAGCAAAAGGAAACTGTAATTCTATTATCCAATAAAAGTCTATGACAATATCCAAAAATGTCTTCCCAGTTTTGTGCAATTTCCATGAAGTGTTAAGGGCTTTTAATAGCTGGACTTTTATCTTCTTGCTCTGGCTCTATTTCTGAGTCTGTGTATGGAAAATTTAGAATATTTGTATTTTTTGCTATAGGCTGCTCTGAATTGGTTTCAAAGTCTAATTTTTTCTTGGCTCTTTTAGACTTTATGCTGGAAATCCTGTCTTCTGGTGGTCCTGGAACATCTCTCCTCCTCCATGAGCTACTCTGAGGAATCAATTTCTTTTTCCCACCTTTCTTCTACTCATTCATGGGCTGAGTTTGGGTCTCAAAACCTTCCCAAAAAAGAAAATGTTGCCAATTCCTTCCTCTTTGTCTTAGTTCTTCTAGGATTATCAGTTTGATCAAGCCAAAATGACAAAGAGTGTTTTTCATACTTAGAGGTTCAGCCCTAATCTTTTTACATACTTTGGTCAGGTTTTTGTGAAGGAAGAAAGGTAAATTTAGGAGAGTCTTCCCTGTGAAATGATCTAAAAGTTCGAAATGATATAGCATCAGCTTATCATACCTGCCTTTTGAGGTGATATAGAGTTGAATACCTTTGAAAAAGTCCTATCATTCATCTTCCAGATGAGAAACTGGCATGCTTTTCTTCCATGTGATATCTCTGAACTCTGCCTTAAGGTATGCTCTGAAATTTAAATTCTTGGTTGTTGTTGTCTTAAACTAGCTCTAGCCTGATCTGGGTAAGCTGCTTGCTGTGGAAATGGCGGCTTCATCAATTATCATTTCTACAGAACCCACGCTAGCTCTGTTTCCATCATATGATTTAGCAAATGCTTCAGCTGTTATTTGGTGGCAACCATTTTGTAACTTTTCAACATAACCCATGCAACCTGCATTTGAGAAATGTTTTTTCATATCTGTGTGTGACTGTAAGAAAGATAGGTTGTCCAATTCTTTCCTCAGCAATAAACCACTTCATTTCCTTGCCATATGTGACTCGAACCTTGGATAATTGGTAGACAATGACACGGTAGTTTCCTGATTGAGCCAAGGTTTGGCGCTGGTGAAAACTCTCGGTGTTGCTAATTTCAAATATGGAACCATACCATATTTCTTGTGAACAGTGCGTGTTCAAAATATGAAGCGTCGATTTGATGTCACCGGCTGAGTGGTACTGCTCCTTTACCTGTGATGATGAATGTGAATTCGTCATCTCCAATGCCATCATTGTTGAAGCATGCATTCACGAGCACAATCCACCATAATATCCCATTTAAACGTGCATAACGAAATCCTCATCATCATTCTCTTCCACCAACGCCTCATAATAATTATGTGACATGTGTCGAACATGTCATCTTTTCAATTTCTGAAATCGTGGAAGAAAAACACATGTTTCGTTCTTTCACCAGCTAACTGTCTGCGGGAAAGTACTCCTTAACCATTGAAACTTGCCGCTTTCACCAGCTAACATCAACCTTGCAACATGCGTTAGCTATTGAAAATATTTTTCACGCAATTTTATATAAACAACCTTTATGGATCAATTTATTTCTAAGGCATAAATTTAAAACCTAAGTTTTGACACTGGAAGAAACTTAAAAAAAATATGAGGGTAACCAAGTGTTTATCTTTAAACGCAGCAACATTATCAGTGACTATTCTCTTAGGGTAACCAAATCTGGTGAATATGTTTTCTTGCAGAAAATTAATGATGACAGTGTGATTGGCGTTCCTGGTAGGAATGGCCTCAATCCACTTTGTAAAATAATCAGTGGCAACAAGGATCCATCTGTGTTGACTGCTAGAAGGCGGGTGCATCTCACCTATGAAGTCCAGGCCCCATTGCTGGAAAGGACCTGTGACCACAATAGGTTTGAGGAGGAGGAATTTTAGTTGTTGTTTTCCTGCAAACCTTTGACATTTGTCACATGTTCTCACAAATTCACACACATCTAAAAATAAAGATGGCCAGTAATAACCAGCTCTTAAGATTTTATGTGCGGTAGTTTTCCAATAGTGATGTCCTCTGCATTCACTATTATGGAATTCAGTCATGATCCTAGCTGCTTCCTCTTGGTTTATGCACCTCAATAATAACCCTATTGGATTTTTCCAGAACAATAAGTTATCATTGATGCAGAAATTCATGGCTTTGAGCTTTAAAGCCCTCCCTTGTGTCTTCGTCAAATCTGAAGGGACTGATAAAGTTTGCAGAAAATGAATGATGTGGCTGTACCATTTACAGTTGGTTAGGTGAGTTGAGACCTACATTTCCTCACTTCCTTTATCCTCTGAAGACTGAACATTATCAACATTTACACTTACCAAATTTATCTCAAGCAATTTACAAATTTCTTTTTCAAGAAGTTTGGCAAGGCCTTGACCTTTCACAAGTTTTGCCGGTTTGATTTCAACATAAAATTCAATTAACTTTGCTATCCACTTACTCCTTTTTCCATCTATGTCGGGTTGTATAAGCACATCTTTAACTGAACTGGAGGGTACGTAAGCTATTACCTTGGCTTGAAGGATGTAAACTCTAAAAGCTTTTAATGACTTGATGAGCGCATATGCTTGTTTCTCCAATAATTCATATTTCACCTCTGCATCCCTCAAGACTTTACTGAAGAAGGCAACTGGTTGCTCCCGATCATCAACATTTCTCTGCAATAGTACAGCTGCAATTGTGTCTTTTGAAGCAAATGAAAAGATATAAAACTCCTTGTCAAAGTCAAGGTTGATTAAAACAAGGGTTGTAGTAATGGCTTCTTTGATAGCATTGAAGGAGTGTTTAGCTTCTTCAGTCTATTTTACTTCCGAGTTCTTTCTTAACATAGAAGTAATATGCTTTGTAAGTTCTGCAAAGTTGGCTATAAACCTCCTGATAAAGTTTATAGTTCCGAGGAAACAGTGAATGTCCTTTTTTGATCTAGGAAGAGACAAGGTTCTAATGGATTCTACTCTTTTTGGGTTGATCCTTACCCCATTAGCTGAGACAATATGTCCAAGTAATTTCCCTTCCTTGAGAGAAAAATTAGATTTTTTAGGATTGAGGGAAATTCCATACCTTCGGCATTTTAGGAAAGTCTTTCTCAAGTGCAGCAAATGATCTTCATGGCTGCTCGAAAAAATATTAATGTCATCAAGATATATCAAGACGAATTTGTCTTTCTCCCCAATGAAATAAATATCCATCGCCCTTTGGAATGTCGCGCCTCCATTCATCAATCCGAAAGGCATTTTTTTGTACATAAGCGTACCCCATGGAGTGGTAAAGGAAATCTTTTCTCTATCATACAGATGGAAAACAATCTGGTTGTATCCGGAAAACCCATCAATAAAAGACATCACCTTTGATCCTAACACCTTCTGCAAAATATGTTCCATTTTGGGCAGCGGGTAGTTGTCCTTCCTAGAGAACTTATTCAAATTTTTTAAATCCACGCAGAGTCTGATCTCTCCATTCTTCTTTCTGACCGGCACAATATTTTCAATCCATTATGAGTATTTTAGAGGTATGATAATGTGGGCATCCAATAGTTTCTTGATTTCCCTTTACATTGTAGGCAGCAACATAGGATTGAAATATCTAAGTTTCTGCCTAAATGGTTTGGTATCTTTGTTCAGGGGGATCTTGTGCTGAATTACCTCTGTGTCGAAAGTCTTCAAGTCATCATATTGCCAAGCAAAGATGTCAGCAAACTCCTTTAACCATTCACCTTAATCAGCCTTTTGTTTTTCAGTCAAATGTGAAGCTAAGTTGACATATTTAGGATCCTGTTCACTGGCTACATTATACTGCAAAACTTCTGAATCTTTCTCCCCCTTTTCCAATTTGACAGCTACATCATTGTTATCAAAGAGATTTTCTAAAGGGACCAAACCTTTAGGAATTCTGTTGGTGGACAGTGGTACTATTTCATGTGCTACAATTTTTCTTCTGAACTTTGGCTTCTCAGCTTCATCGTCATGTTCATTCTCCTGATCAATTTGCAAATCTACAAACTCATCTATTACTGCAAGAAATCTAGTGAGTTCAGCATTGTCCTCGAAAACCTTCTAGAACTTTACATTGTCACGGAGGGATGGCCTATACTGAACTTGAATTTCGTAATTCAATTTATGAGGTAGAGGAGGTATAAAATCACAGTCTGACACAACTAATGAATCAACCAATTCATTCATTGCTCTGGGTACATATGAAATTTTGAAATCTGTAAAAGTATGAATTGCCCTCAAAACTTCATCTCTATATGCTTTTAGCCTGACATGTTTTGCTTGAAAGGACTTGTTTACTTGTTGAATGATTAAATCTGCATCTCCGAATACATGTAATATTTTAATCTCCATCTCTTTGGCTGCATTTAATCCCAAAAGCAGTGCCTCATACTCTGCAATGTTGTTAGTCACTTTAAAATCAAGCTTAAAGGTCAAATGAGAAGTTTTCTTTGAAGGAGAAATCAATACCACTCCTTCTCCTACTGATTCTTTGGTACAAGCACCATCAAAGAACATGGTCCAAAGATCATCTTCTACTGCTTATGTGGGATGAACAATGGGCTTCCTAAGCAACAATGCATATGGTAATGAATCATCAACTTGTAAAATTCAAGATCCCATACCTGTGTCGATTGAATAGATAGGATGGTTGGTTGGATTTTGTTCGTCACTGATTACATATGCTAGCTATGATTCCCTATATAACCTTCTGTTTACCCCTCCAAAAATAGGGATAGTATCATAGGAGAGATCCATTTGAAGAGTGCCACCTAACCTTTTCATCCATGATCTCGATAACAAGCATCCAAATTTAGGTGGGATTTCTGCCACTACTATATCCATAACCATAGTTTTCATGGATGTTTGGGTTAAAGTTACAGCCAAGTCCTTGATCATTCCGAGACATTTGACTTTCCAAGAGTCAAAAGAGAAAAGATCATGGTAAGACTTAGTAATCTCTAGCCCAAACTCATCCATGATCGCCTTTGGCATTAAATTTTGAGAAGCACCGGAGTCCAACAAACAGTTATGTAGTGTTTTCTCACGAATATTTAGAGAGATGTAAAAAGGTGGACAGATTTCATCTCTATCTTCTATCATTTGGCCCAGAGTAATGGTTGGCTTTTAATCATATATATTGAGAATATCACCAGAAGGGGATATAGATTTGGGATCCAAAGTTTTAAGGATATCTTTATTGAATGTTTCATTTTTCATTAACTCAACCAAAGGGATGGGAATTTTAATTTTCTGTATTTCAGCCTTAAAGTTAAAAGAATAGGAGATTTTATCAGAGACCTTTACCTCATTTAAAGGAGCTTTCTGAATGCTTTGTTGGTCAGCAGGGGTTTGACTTTTTTGAATTTGTTGTTTGACAGGGACATCAGTCTTCTTCAGAGGAGATGATGCGTTTGCTTTTGAAGGATTTGTTTGTTGATTCTTTGATGTCTGATCTTTTTTCTTAACAGAGTCTGTTCTCTTTTTGGGAGAGGCTGGTGCGTTCTGTTGGGTAGCATCAAACTTAGATCAGAGATTATATCTGTTCTTCTCTTCCATTGAAAAAATTCCATCATCAGCAAAATTATCCTCTATCTGTTCAGTCATCAATGCCTCTTCATATTCGTGTTGTGTTAGATAAGATTTCCCTGTCTCCTCTCCAACACAGTGAATATTATCTTCTCCATATTCTTGATAATCACCTTCATTTTCATCCATCACGACATTCTCAAAGGAGCCTTTATCCTCTGATCCTCGGTAGGATTCCTTTCTCTTTGCAAAATCTGCATTGGCTGATTATTTCTTCTAAAGTTGTTGGGATTTTGATTTGGGTTTCTACCTACATAATCATAAGTGCCCCTTCCCTTGACAGGCTACTTATTTTCAATTTTGAGCTTAGATATCTCAGAGGTTAGGGACTCTAACATCTTAGCCATTTTATCTAACTTTGGGTCAGCATTTGATGAAGAAGAAGCTTCATTTCTAAACCATCTCCTATCATAGTTTCCCTTTAGCTTTTGAGTAGCCAAAATATTTGATTCCACCTCAAGGGCAACATCTTGCATCAGAGATAGAGTATGTGACCTCCTTTCTCTCAACAATAAACAAAACTCTGAGTCGAAAGAATCAGAATATGTGATCTTGGCAAAGGCATTTGAAGGTTTTATCTCTGCTGGTATTTTATTGTACATCCAGTTAAACCTTTTAGTGAAATCAAAGACTGACTCACCATTTTGTTTCCTTAGATTTCCAAATTATTTGATATAGTATAGAAAATATCTTCTATCACCCCAGTGTTTCAAGAAGGTATCATCTAATTGCTCAATGCCAGCTATGGAACCAGCAGGGAGTTCTTTGAACCATTTCCTAGCATGTCCATCTAATCTTTGGACAAAAACTCATGTCCAAACATCTTCCTCCTCAATATTAAGGTTTTCAGCATAACTGTAGAAAGCCTCAATATATTCTTCAACATACACATCGCCCTCACCTGTGAATTTGGGCATATACTTTTGATAGTCTCCTGTCAGCATAACTAATATTAGGTTTGGCAATATAAGTGGTGCATACCTAGTAGCTAGGATTTGTTGCATCTTGGTCAAAGGAGGTGGTGAAGCCATAACGATCAGGGGTGAGAGAGGTGATAGTTTCTTCTTTGATTCCTCAACACTGGGGGAATGTGAAGGAGGTGAATCTTCTAATGGGAAAGAGGTCTGATATGAAGCTCTATAAAAATTTGCAAGCTGTTAAGCTACGTTTTCTTCACCTTTAGCAGACAACTCTTGAAGAAGATGTTCAACAGCAAGGAGGCTAGTGTAGATGTTTAAATGATCTTCTTTCTGCTGTGAATGAAAAGACTCAAGAAAGGAAGAACTATGATTTCTTTCTGATGTTTTTTCAACCAATTTTGAATCTGTCAATTCATCATCATTGTTATCTTCCTGTTGATAAAAAATACTTGCTTCTTCTACAATAGTTACAGTTGCTTTTTCATCAGCACTCTTGGAAAACAATTCAAATTTTTTTGTAGTAGATTTTCCAGAACTAAAGAGAGGATTACCTTCTGTGTCTGATTTTGAAGCTTGACCCTGAATTGTTTTTCCTCTTTTGAGAATTAGTTCTGGATTGGGCACTAGTGTGACAGGGGATTCTTGTGGATTCTCCCTAGTACTGATACTCTTAGGAGCCGAGATGAACTTGTGGAGTCGCCAGATAGATAGTTACAACCAATAACATGTCTAATCATTGTCTAGCATCAAAGATCATCTCTGTGTCGTATCCCAAGAAAGTAGAGATTAAATTTTGTTTCCCTGGCAACGACGCCAATTTGTTATCGCTCCAAGAAACTCCTTAGGGTTGTAGGCTAAGAATGCTTGGTAACTTAAGAATATGATATGTAGGTGTGCTTGGAACAATGGGATAACTTAATGATTAATGTAATAGACAATTCATCATACATTCAATTGAAACAGTGCTTTTAGAAAACAATAATCAGACAAGATATTTTAAAGAAGGGAATGAAGAATACTAATCTTGATTTCCAAATACAACTTGGTGTAGGGATGATACAAGGTAGTAAGAAATCCTTCACTTCAAGTTTATGAGCTTAATAAAGAGATGATAGTCTTTAAAAGATAAAACAAACTGAAATAAAGTCCAAGAACAAGATACATGAACAATCTGATATTGATAGAAAAAGGAAACTGTAATTCTATTATCCAATAAAACTCTATGACAATAGCCAAAAATGTCTTCCCAGTTTTGTGCAATTTCCATGGAGTGTTCAAGGATTTTAATAGATGGACTTTCATCTTCTTTCTCTGGCTCTGTTTCTAAGTCTGTGTATGGAAAATTTAGAATATTTGTATTTTTTGCTGTAGGCTGGTCTAAATTGGTTTCAAAGTCTAATTTTTTCTTGGCTCTTTTAGACTTTATGTTGGAAATCCTGTCTTCTGGTGGTCCTGGAATATCTCTCCTCCTCTGTGAGCTTCTCTGAGGAGTCAATTGTTTTTTCCCAACTTTCTTCTGCTCATTCATGTGCTGAGTTTGGGTCTCAAAACCTTCCCAAAAAAGAAAATGTTGCCAAGTCCTTCCTCTTTGTCTTAGTTCTTCTAGGATTATCAGTTTGATCAAGCCAAAATGACAAAGAGTGTTTTTCATACTTAGAGGTTTAGACCTAATCTTTTTACATACTTTGGTCAGGTTTTTGTGAAGGAAGAAAGGTAAATTTAGGAGAGTCTTCCCTATGAAATGATATAAAAGTTTGAAATGATATAGCATCAGCTTATCATACCTGCCTTCTGAGGTGATATAGAGTTGAATACCTTTGAACAAGTCCTGCCATTCATCTTCCAGATGAGAAACTTGTAAGTTTTAAACCTGTGAAGTAAAGAAATGCATATAGATTCTTAAGCAATACAGAAATTAATCAATGGCTCATACACAGAGTACACAGAGATTTTATACCGAAAACCCTCAACCGGGAAAACCTTTCTTATTTTCATTATATAAAATTTCACCATTCGCCATACAATATATACAATGTTTTTAGGTATTCTGTAGATACCAAAACCCTAATCCCTTAATCCAGGATTAATTTACAAATCCGCTAAAAATAGAAAAATCCGCTAAAAATAGCAAGAAACCACCCAAAAAAAAATTTTGGGGCGCTGCCCCTGGCTACCGCCCAGTGTCGAACGCTGCGCGTAACCAGGGGGGGGCATACCTGCCCCCCCTAGGACCCCCCTAGGAAAGCGCCCGATGCACACGAAAGATCTCTAGGTGAAGGGATCATCAGACACAGTTGTCGTATCTGACGCACCCACACACACACACACATGCAAAGAATATAACACATACCCAACATTCTCCCAATTGTTGTTTTCTTTGCATCCAGGGGTCCAAGGGATTATATAGTCAACAATTCAGGGCAGCAATGCCCATTGTTACTCTACACCAGGAAAACTTTTCTGTGCTCACAGACTTTGTTAATGAATCTGCAACATTCTTCAAAGTGTCAACCTTTTCTAGCAACACCTTCTTTTCCTCAGCCATGTCTCTCACAAAGTGATATTGAACATCAATATGCTTTGTCTTCGAATTATAAGTTGGGCTCTTTGCCAGGAATATTGTACTCTGACTGTCATAGTCTAATCTCATTGCTTGTTGTACCAACCCAATACCTGAACACAATCTTTGTAACCGTATTGCTTCCTTGCTTGCATGAGTGGCTGCCATGTATTCAGCTTCTATAGTTGAGAATTCCACTACAGCCTGTCTTTTGCTCATCCAACTGATTGCTCCTCCAAATAGGTTAAACACATACCCACTTGTAGATCTTCTGCGATCCAAATCTCCAGCCCAATTTGCATCAACAAAGCCATGTATGTCCACCACTCTGTCCAATCCCAGTCTTCCTTGGTAGCACAATCCATAATTGGTGGTGCCACGAAGAAACTTGAAGACCCTCTTTACTGTTGTCCAATGCTCCTTCCCTGGTTTTGACATATACCTGCTCAAAAATCCCACTGCATGTGCAATGTCCGGTCTAGTACAAACCATTGCATACATCA
>CBVK0102353668.1:0-11952 GCA_900067695.1 Picea abies
TCATGGCCATAACTCTCTAAGCATGAGGAGTTATGTGGCGTTCCACATACCACTGGAAATGGCATGACAAGCACTATCCATATAGGATAGTTTGACTAACAAATTCACTGACATTCATCTCATTATTCCACAAATAAGCATGGGTTCTCTAACCATACTTCTAGTATAACTCAATCCTCAAAGCATATTCCCATGAGGGCTTTCACCGCAAGGGGACCACTTTGGAGTTCATCCATCTATACTTCTTATCAACCATGACAAGATAATAATGATTCATCTTTACATCAAACAAAATTGGGTCCATTACCCAAACCTTTGTTCTACAGGGATTTCTTCAAGGGTTGACATCAATGACAACCAACCTTAATCAACAAGTCAAATGTGTGACCAAGGTCACAAACTTGTGTTTGATTCACTGAAGTGAAAGATAAGAAAAGAAGGTTTGGGCAGATTGCAACAGTTGTAAGAACTTCAAAAAACATATATGTATTAAGTGAAATTGGAAATGAAAAGTGTTGTCTAGGAAAGGAAGATGAAGTTTGGCTATGGCACAGAAGGACAGGTCACATAAAATTTGACAACCTTATCAAAGTCAGTAAAAAGGAAGCAGTCAGGGAAATTCCTTAGATCACGAAGCCAACCAACACTTTATGAAAGCATTGTCAAGAAGGAAAGAAAACAAAGACCAAATTCAAATCAAAGGAATACTCCACAACAAGACCATTGGAAATTGTGCATATTGATCTAGTTGGACCAACTAGAACAAAGGGTTTAAAAGGTGAGAAATATTTTATGTTATTGGTTGATGATATACAAGGATGACTGCAGTTTGTTTTCTCAAGAAGAAGTCAAAAGCATTCAAAAACTTCAAGGTATACAAGGAAATGGTTGAAAATGAAATGGATTCAAAAATAAAATGTTTGAGATCTAATCATGTATGAGAGTTTACTTCAAATGAATTTATGGATTTATGCAGCAAGCATGGAATTAAAAGGAAATCATTCATTGCTAAGACACCTCAACATAATGGAGTTGTCGAAAGGAAGAACAGGACAATACAACAAATGGATCAAACTATGTTAATGGATTCCAAGTTGACAAAAACAATTTGGGCACATGCAATGCATACAGTAGTTCATATTCAAAACAAAGTAATGCTCAAAAACAACAGTGATAAGAATCCCTATGAGATATGGAAAGGAAGACCAACAAATGTGAAGCACTTCATAGTTTTTGGAAGTAAATGTTACATCAAAAGAGAAGATGGAAGAATGGGAAAGTTTGACTCTCGTGTGGACAAAGGCATACTTTTTGGGTATTCATGCACAAGGAAAGCATACAAATGTTTCAATCTAAGTCTCAACAAAGTTTTGGAAATCATTAATGTGACGGTTGATGAGACATGTGGAAAAAAATAAAGGAAGAAGAAAAGGAGTCAATGGAACAGGTTCATGAAGAAGAATCAAAGGAAGAAGAAGTAGTAGAAGGGGAAGATGAATAAGAGAAGTTAGAAGAAGGAGAGAAAGAACAAAAAGATAGTCAAGTACCTCAAAAGACCCCAAGCAAAAGAATATATAATAATAATCCATCAGATCAGATCATCAAGAACAAAGACATGGGAGTTGAGACTAGAAGAAGAATTTGTTCACCAGAACAACTGCACCTAGCACTCTTATCCTTAATTGAGCCAAGCATCTTTGAAGAATCCAGCAAGGATGAATTATGGATAAAATCCATGGATGAAGAATTGGATCATATAGAGAAGAATGACACTTGGGAATTGGTTCCAAGGCCAAGGTACAATAATGTGATTAGAACAAAGTGGGTCTTAAAAAACAAATTGAATGAATATGGATAGGTTACCATGAACAAATCTAGATTGGTATGTAAAGGATACGCTTAGGTTGAAGGTATCAACTTTGAAGAGACAATTTCCCCAGTTTCCAAAATGGAAGCAATCAGATTGATCCTCACTTATGCATTCTCCAAGAATATTAAATTGTGTCATATGGACATGAAATCAACCTTCCTGAATGGGGATCTAGAAGAAGAATTCTACATTGAGCAACCAGAAGGATTTCAGTTGTCAAAGAATGAAAATTATATTTGTAGATTGAAGAAGGCACTATATGGTCTCAAACAAGCCCCTAGAGAATGGTATTCCATACTGGACAGATATTTACAACAACAAGGGTTTAGGAAAGGAAATGCAAACAACAACCTCTACATCAAGGTAAATCAAGATAGTATTTTGTTAATTGAAGTTTATGTTGATGATATTATCTTTGGAAGTGATGATGACAGGATGAGCCAGAAATTTGCAAATGATATGAAGAATGAATTTAAAGGTCATTACTTGAAGAATTATCTTTCTTTTTGGGTCTTCATATATGCTAAAGAAACTAAGTCATTTTATTTCTCAAACCAAGTATATCAAAGAAATGCTAAAGAGGTTTAGAATGGAAGATTGCAAAACCATTCAATACTCCTATGCAGACCAGTTGTAAGTTAAGTAAAGATGATGATTCAAAGTCTACAAATTAGAGGCAGTACAAGTCAATGATTACCATCTTACTTTATGTGACAACATCCATACCATATGTCATGGAGGAAGTTGGACAAGTAGCATGATTTCAAGCAGCACCAAAGGAATCACATGTTCTAGCAGTAAAGAGGATATTTAGATATCTCAAGGGTACAGAAGAGTTTGGATTATGACATCCAAAAGGAAAGGATATATCACTTATTTCCTACACAGATGCATATTGAGAAGGTTGCATTGATGACCAAAGAAGTATAAGTGGATTAGTGTTCTAATTGGGTGAGTTTTTGGTATCTTGGTTAAGAAAGAAACAAACATCATTATCAATGTCTACAGATGAAGCAAAGAATATTGTAGCAGAAGCATGTTGTACATAGGTTCTATGGATGAAAAAAACTTTGAAAGATATAAAGTTTGAGTATGAGGAACCCATTCTGATATATTGTGATAATACAAGTGCTATCAGTATCTCAAAGAATCTAGTGATGCACTCTAAGATGAAGCACATTCAAATCAAGTATCATTTTCTATGAGAACAAGTTGCAGAGAAGAAAATTTGAGTTGAGTATATTGGGACCAAAGAACAAATTGCAGACATCTTTAAAAAATCACTTCCAAGGGAAGCCTTTGAGTATCTTCATTAGAAACTTGGCATATTTTTGGCCCCACAATGAATTTTGAATGTTATTATTATTTATTATTATATGTCTTATATTTAAATGAGGAAGCACTATAAAGAGGGAAGTTTAGTTTGGAGAGTAGGTTCAAGAATATTTCAGTCAAGGGGATCAACCCTAAGGATAGTTCAGTTGGGGGAAGCAGCCTCGATGGGAATTTACCTTTGTCATTGATGTCAAATGGGGGGATATTCATTAGATGCATGGATAGAGAGTTATATGCTTGGAGAGAGAGCACATGCCACAGAGACATGTTTCTAGGGGGAGCGATGGTCACAAGGGGAGCATGAGTGTTATGACTTTAGTGTTGCATCAGAGTGTTTCCATCAATCCCAAAGGGGGATATTGTTGATTAATTGGGTTGGTTTCCATTGATGTCAATCCTTGAAGCAAGTCAAGTAGAAAATTCTAGTAAGCCCAACAACATAGACAAGGGACTCAATATTGTTTGAGGTATAATGGTATGAATATCAATGTATTTGTAGGTAAGACTATTCTATATGGATAGCACATGTCATGCCATTTTCAGTGATATGTGGAATGTCACATAACTCCTCATGGTTAGAGAGTTATGGCCTTGTGAAGTTGGAGAACCCTCTTTAGTTATCTAGAAGCCCCTATGTAATACCCCGATTTTGAGCCCTATATGAAATAATGTATTTTGTTAATTTATGAGAGGCCAGAGTGCCCAAACAATTAAAAGAGGCCATTGTTCCTATGAAATGTAATGTTTTGACCATTATTAATAATAAATACATCACTGACTACTAGACGAACAAGAATAAAAGTTATAGGGGGATATGATTCCACAAGAGAGGGGGCTTGAGGGGTTAAGTATTATTTTATGTTATATTTACCCATAATTATTTTAATGGAGAGGAGTGGTTACATGAGCTTATTTGGGAAGGCCATGTGGTTCTTGATTTGCAAGTAAATATATAAACCCATCTTGTGGGTTTTTTAGGGGTTCTTATTATTATTATTATTATTATTCTCACTCACTCACTCATTGTTCATTGTTCATTGTTCATTATTCAGAGCTTTAATTATGTTCTCTCTCCATTCATTCTTTCATCCACTCGTCATTTCTCATTCATGTTTTGGCTTGGGAAAGAAAAACGAATTGTTAGAGAGGATCCATGGTTTTTTTGGTTGTAATGGTTGCTTGTGTATTCCAACCTTGAATTAATGCATGCATGTTTGAGATTCATTGGCATGTGTTAACTTTTTCCCACATATACGAATCTTGAGAATCCCGGCATGGAGATTCTTGACTAGATGCATTTAATCCCTAGAAGGAGGTGGACATCCAGAGGGACTGCATGGAAAAGAAGGGGGTCCATTCTCTTGGGTTGTGCAGGATGGGTAGAAGAGAGTTGGTGTACTTTGGATTGTTGTGTGTGTTGAGTAGCCTGTGAGAGCTTGAGTGTTGACTAGTTTGGGAAGTTGAGTGACACTCTCGAACCATCCTTATCAATTCATAGCCATGGCTTGGGGGTGACATTGTTGTTGAGATTTGGAACAACAGTGTCTACAGTGTCTATGGTTGGGTGGAGCATCCTTGGTCTGTAGTCAGTTGGTGATTCATTTCATTAAATACAAGTTCTCTCTGTCATGGTTTTCTGTGTATTTATTGATCTATGAAATTAGTATCTATAATATGCATTTTTTTGGTTATTTTTGTGCATAACATATGGTTCATTTCTTTTATGTTGTAGCATGAATCTTGATCTTTGTATGTGAATATTTCATGCATATTTATTAATTAAAAAATTATCAAAATGTGAAATTAGTTCAGAAGCAATATTGACATAGCATGCCTGTTATAACCCTAAATTGCACCATACATGCATACCTGGCATCAGATCATCTTACTTACTATTTTTGCCAAGCCAATAATGAACAACTCTTCTTAAAAACCAATTTTTTGAAGATGTACATGCCCTGCACCACTACTGCTCATGTATGTACGTTAGTTGAACCACTATTGCCCACATATGTACTCTAGTTGCACCATTATAGCTCATGTATACCCACAAAAGTTGAAAAAAATAAAAATTGCAAGGGATTCATTGAGATTACAAGCTATTGGGTAGTTTTCCACCAATTGACCGCCTATAGCCCGTCACCCAACCGAATAACCATCCTTTTGTCATATAAAAGGAGGTGTTGTGGTCTCATTAAAAGGAGAAACATAGCTACAATGAAACTCTACCCATTTCTTTTTCCCCCCTTGCCTGAATAATTTGCAGCCACATTGTGAGTTTTGAGCCGAATTCCCTATTCTTTACCTTTTTCCTCATCCATAAGCCTATGCCCATTCTCTAGAGAGAAGTGTGAGAGAAGAAGGATATGTGGAAGCAGTTGGAGCTTAGAGAAGTGTGAGAGAAGAAGGATATGTGGAAGCAGTTGGAGCTTGGTGAAGAGGAACCCAGGACTAGGTTCAAGGAGCAGTCATCAATCTCATTTTGTAAGTGACTTTGTGAGATTAATATAAAGAAGTATTTTTTTCATCCTGCCACATCATGTGTTCAATCTTGATATTTGATTTACATTTTGTTATGACATCTAACCCATCAATTCATATATATAATGATTGTTCGTAGTTTCTTGTTTGTCTTTCGGTGAATATAGGTCATCCTTGGGAGGATATTTGCAGTGGAGAAGTGACTGAGTGCATTGGGATCGACACTGGATGTGGATTTTAAGGTAAGACAACTAGATCCCTATACTTGGTATTTTATACATGAATGTGGGGTGTTTTCGGGATAGTTGTTAAAAGTAAGAGACTTTGGACAGTTATCTCTGCTTCACTTTAGAACCTTAGTGTAGTCTGTAGGGGTGTTTTCCAACTATTGAAATGCCCAGCATGTGGGTGGTTGGGTATGTTATAGATTGGTATCAAAGATTCAAGTTGAAACACCAGTCTAGTATGGATCAGAATTGTGGACAAGGTATAATGGTTAAAAATGGATATGTTCTTGCAGTCTTAAATATCAGGAGAGATAGCGCTGCAGAGATCACACAGAATCCAGAGTTTCATGCATACAGTGATCCTTTGTAAAGGATTGTAGAATCGTGGTCATCCCTTTTGGATCTCAGGAGCAATCATAGTCATTGATCAAAGAGAAGCAAGAGATGGAAAAATCTGGAACTTCATCACTTTCGTGATTATGGGAGACAGGGCAGAAGCATGAAAAAGGTTGAAGTCATGAAGCCCCATCGGTCGTTCGATATGATAGGACTCTTGGGTGAAATCTCAGTCATTGATCAGGATCATCTTGCATTGACCACTTTGAGAATTTTAACTCTAGGAGAATTAAACAATTTTAGAACTTCTATAAACTGGAGTCTCAGAGCATCGAATTCCCAAATTTTCGTCGACAGTTAGATCAAGGGAAGAAATTGGGAGTAATGCATGCCATCATATATGGAGAAGATATGGTGGACCATCCATTTGATTGATGACATGTCATATGCCATGTGGCAGGGGTACCATGTGGGGACATGTGTCACCTAGATTTAGTACCTTTTGGACCCCAACATGTTCATTTTTTAGTGACACATGCCACACATTCCATGGGCCCATGTCACCATAGGTGACATCATAATGTCATGTCATCTATGGGAATATGCCTTCGGGGGTGTACAATGTCTCTTCCAATGAAAGTGTCAAAGATCAAGAAGTGAAAGGATGGTGTAAGCACTTCGGTAGATATCACTCTAGGGAAGTGGAACAACTCAAGAGTTGAAATGTCATGGATTCCTAGAGCATTGAAGTCCCAAAATGATTAAGGACCATCCATCCCAACACTTGATTAAGTCATATCCATCATATTAAGCTAGTGGAAGGATAGCATAAGAAGAGGGGTTAATTGACGATAATCGGTCATCGTCACTTTATGACCTCTTCGGTAGGTATAACTCTGGAGGAGTTGAGAAAATCATGAGTGGAAATGTCCCAGAGTCCCAGAGTAATGAATTTACATGGGGCATTGATCTAAGACCCTACAGGATTCCTCATGACCGTCCAATTAAAAAATAGAAGGATAGGGTAAGTGCTTCATCGGGTAAAACTATGGGGGAGTTGAACGACTTGAGAATTGTAATGTCTCGGAGTCCCGGAGCACTGAAGTCCAGAACTAATTAAGGACCATCCATCCCAGTACCTGATTAAGTCATGGTCGCTAATCTCATTGAACCCTCCAGATGGGACGGGACCATCTAGGCAATGGGAGATTAAATATTGATTGTCCGATCTACTAGAGGAGATAATAGAAGGGTTTTTGCGAAGTTTACTCTGGGATAAGTTGGAAGATTGAAAAGGGAGAATAGTTGAAGGCCGAATTCCAGAGGACTTGGTCCAAATGCCAGTCTCATGATAAGGTAAAGGGTTCAATTAGAGGCACGAATGGCCTAGAAGTAACCAATCCCTCCGACATTGTGTTCAAACAAGCTCATGTGTAATAGAATATAGAGGAAGGCACTAAAGAGTGAATAAGCTCGTGGTTTCGAGTCATTGTCCCATGGGAAAGTGATTTTTTGAGAAGCCATAACTTTCAGCTCATATATCAAATTGGGGCAAGATTACAATCATCGAAAAGATGATTCAAAGGAGAATAACATGGAATTGTTATAATATGGAGAATGATAATATATTTCTTCATGAATTGAGAAGAAAAAGGACTTGCAACATTGTTTGGAAAAAAATAAATTTATAATATGCATAATTCTAACAAAATGGTTGTTTTCATATTTTGCAGAATTAGTGAGTGTAAACATATCCGTTCATTATAAGAATTCATATTCAATAAATGGAAGAAGGAGAGGGATATTATAGCCATGATAAAGAGGCCAAAGGTAAAAATATCATTGTTGGTAATGCAAAGACAGAATCCAATGGACACAAGGGAAAAGGGAAGCAATAAACATTGATAGAGACTGTGAGAAGCCTGAAAATAGAAGTGCAAAGTTACAAAGAAGAGAATGAGAGACTGATAAGAGAAAAAAATCAGATAAATTCTCAAGTGATGCAAAGATTAAATTAGTTGCAGAGGAAAACAAAAATTGTATTAAACTCAAAATAGGAGGAAGAGGGAAGATGTCATGAAAGAAGAGATGACCACAGAAGAGTTGGTTATTCAAGAAGTGTTAGCAAAACTCATAGACATCACTCGCCTCCCTACTCAGCAAGGAAATTTTATGCATCTGAAGATTCCATAAGTAGTCTAGAGGTGTCTATTGTTAGGAACCAAAGAAGAATACATGAATTGGATAGTTTTCACGGAGAGTTGAGGAAGCTTAAGCCACCATCCTTTGATGGTGAAAGAGAAAGGGAAGAGGATGTTGAAGCATGGTTGTCTGGACTTAGAAGGTATTTTCAATTGCATAACTACTCATCAAACCTAGAATCTAGAATTGGCACATACCATTTACATGGTAAAGTTGTTATGTGGTGGGATCAGCTGAAGCAAGTTGAACACATTAATGAGAGTAGGATCACTTGGAAGTAGTTCAAGAAATATTTTCAGAAGGATTACCTTTTAGAGAACTTATATGAAAATAAAATGGAGGAGTTATTTGAACTTAGGATGGGAAGCATGACCATGGAAGAGTATGAAAATAAGTTCTTAGGGCTACTAAAGTATGTGGGGTTTATAAAATATGAGAATGTGAAAGTACAGAGGTTTTCGAGTGGACTACCATCCTTTTATAAAGATAAGATTCAATATGATGAACTTAGGAATTTGACTAAGCCCATTAGGAAGTCTAAGTACATGTATGAGCAAGGAAAGGGAAGAGAGTATTTGGAGAAATCTTGGAAGGATAAGAAGAAGGAGAAGTCTGACCAGATAAAGAAAGGATTCAAACCTCCTTTCAATAGAAATATCCCAAATAAAAATCAGCCAAACCAACCTACTAAGGATGAATATAAGAGAGAATAATCCTTGGGAAAAAGAGGAAGACCACCAATACAATTTTGTGGATGAAAAGAAGATCACTTGTATAGGGATTTACCTCATAGAAAAGACAAAGTGAAGACCTTGCACAACATCCAAGAGGATAAAACAATAGAAGACATGGGAAGAATATATGCATCCTTATATGATCAAAAATAAGAGTACCAATCCAATATGATCGAGGTGGAAGCTAAGATCCTTAATCATTGTCTTTCTATTTTAATTGATTCAAGATAAATTCATTGTTACATTGATCCTAAAATAGTGGATAGATTACATTTGGAGAAAAGTGATCTTGAAAAAACAAGTTTGGTTCAACTATCCAATGGAACCAAAAGAAGGATCAATTAGATGGTCAGAGGTTGTTCCATAATTCTAAATAGAGTGAATATTGATGATGATCTAAATATTTTACCATTGGGGTACTATGATATTCTAATTGGAATGGACTGTGTTACACATTATTTTCGTCATCCCTATGATTGTTAATGATGTAAACCTATCTGTTGTCTTCAGAGGGGTCAGTGGCTTGAGTTCCTAAAGAGAGAAGGGAGAAGAACCAACAGTAGAATACATGGGAATAATATATGAAACCTTAGATGATCCACAAGCAGAGTACCAATCCAATATGATCGAGG
Organism: Picea abies; assembly: GCA_900067695.1. Lineage (NCBI taxonomy): Eukaryota > Viridiplantae > Streptophyta > Pinopsida > Pinales > Pinaceae > Picea > Picea abies. Next base: position 9,818 of record CBVK0102353668.1, read on the forward strand.
TGGAAGGTAAGATCATTAATCAGCCTGTTGCTATTTTAATTGACTTGGGAGCAATTCAATGTTACATTGATCCTAAAATAGTGGATAGATTATATTTGGAGAAAAGTAAGCCTTAAAACTCAAGTTTGGTTCAGCTAGCCACTAGAACCAAAAGGAGAATCCATGATATGGTCAAAGGTTGTTCCATAATTATTAATGGTGTGAATACTAATGTTGATATAAATATTATACCATTGGGGTCTTATGATATTCTAATTGGATTGGATTGGATTGGTTGGACAAGCATCATGTTTTCCTAGATTGTCATAACAAGATATTTACATGTCTTGAGGAAGACGGAAAACATAGCACTATGAAAGGAGTTTCAAGACCCGTATCTATATGGGATATTTCATCCTTACAGTTGAAGAGATGTTTTAGAAAAGGATTTCAATTGTATTCAGCCCATGTGGAGGAGACGGAAAAGGCAAAGGGGACAAGCCTTGAAGAATTTTTGGCACTATAATAATTTGAAGATGTATTCAAAGAAATATTAGGGTTTCCACCAAAGAGGGAGATAGATTTATCTATTGAATTAGTGCCAGGATTTTCCCCAGTATCAAAAACACCTTACAGAATGAGTACACCATAATTAAAACAGAGATGTGTATAAGAGACAGGAAATATTAGGGTTTCCACCAAAGAGGGAGATAGATTTATCTATTGAATTAGTGCCAGGATTTTCCCCAGTATCAAAAACACCTTACAGAATGAGTACACCATAATTAAAAGGATTACAAATACAGTTGGAACATTTTTTGAAGAAATGGTACATACATCCAAGTGTTTCACCTTAGGGAGCACTAGTACACTTTGTCAAAAAGAAGGATGGAACTTTGAGGTTGTGTATTGACTTTAGACAGTTGAATAAATCCATTGTGAAGAACAGACACCCCCTACCCAGAATTGATGACCACTTTGATCATCTAAGAGGAGTAAAAATATTTTCAAAGATAGACTTGAGATTAGGGTACCATCAGGTAAGAATCAAGGAAGAATACATCAATAAGATAGCCTTTAGAACCAGGTATGGGCATTATGAATTTGTAGTGGTACCATTTGGACTTTCCAATGCACCAGTTGTCTTTATGTGCTTAATGAATGGAATATTCATAAATTATTTAGACAAGTTTTTCATAGTATTCCTAGACGACATAATTTTATATTCTAAGTCAGAGCATGTACATCACCTAATATTGGTATTGCAAGTGTTGAGGGAACATTAGTTGTATGGAAATATTAGTAAGTGTTAATTTTACCAAGAACATATCCATTACTTGGGACACATTATTTCAGAACAAGGTATAAAAGTGGATCCAGAGAAGATTGAATCCATTAAAGGATGGCCATCACTCAGGAATGTTTCAGAAGTCAGATATTTTATGGGGTTAGTTGGTTACTACAGAATATTTATAACAGGGTTCTCTAATATTTCTCATCCCATCATGTTTTTTCAAAATAATGGAATTAAATTTGAATGGATAGCAGAGTGTGAAGAGAACTTTAATTTGTTGAAAGAATTACTTACTAGTGCTCCTATTTTAAATATTGTCGACCCAAATGAAAGTTTTGTGGTATGTACAGATACATGCAAGGAAGGACTTGGCAGAGTCCTTACTCAAAATGTACATGTCATTGGTTATGAGTCCAGAAATATTAAAGAACATGAGAGGAACTATGCCACACATGACTTGGAACTTGCTACCATTGTTCATGCATTGAAGATGTGGAGGCATTATCTCATGGGGAAGATATTTGAATGAAGAACAGACCATAGTGGTCTGAAATATATTTTTGAACAACCAACTTTGAATGCCAGACAAACGAGATGGATGGAATGTTTAAATGAATACAATTTTGACATCAAGCATATCAAAGGAAAAGAAAATAAAGTTGTTGATGCAGTTAGTACAAGAGTACATCTCATGCATACTACAGTTGTTAGTATGCATCAATCAAATTTAAACAGTAGAATTTTAGATGTTGTTGTCATGGATCAACATTACCTATGGGTAAAAGAAAGCTTACAGCAAGAAAATGTACAACAGAAAATTAAAGAATATGAGATGAAGGAAGATGGATTACTTATGCATAAA
>CBVK0102353671.1:0-15924 GCA_900067695.1 Picea abies
CTTGTTGGTTATTATTGTGCATGACATATGGTTCATTTCTTTTATGTTGTAGCATGAATCTTTATTTTTGCATGTGAGTATTTCATGCATCTTTATTAATTAAAAATTTATCAAAATTCAAAATTAGTTCAGAAGAAATATTGAAGTAGTGTTCCCAACCTGTGAGTGGTTGGGTAAGTTACACCCTAGAAGGTCAAAGAAGTCAAATTATTCTAGAAACCCCTAGAAGAAGTTGACTAGTCAAAGTGGGTGAAACTAGGAGTTAATAATGGGTTAAGTTGTTGCAATAAGAAAATAATTAAAAATAAATTAGTTGCAACTAGAAGTGGAGAGTTTACTATTTTTGGATAAAGTGGTTATAAGTGGACAAGTGGTTATAAGTGGGTTAGTCCTAAAAGAAGGAAGTTGGGTTAAGGTGGTTAGAAGGTAATCCCTAGAGGAAGTTATTTGGAGAGTATAAATAAGAGAGAAAGGGTATCATATTATCACCTATTGAGCATATTGAATATATATTATTGTGAAAGGTTTATTTCAAGTACTCATTGATACATCTGAAGTTACGCAAGTCTCAGGTAGAAAGAAGGGTTGATGGTGAAATTTTTGGAGTTGCGGAAATACTTAAAAAACAAAACCTAGTTTTTGAGGTGTGCGCAGGCTACAATGGAAGAAGTCGCGTATGTACAAGGGTTGGTAGTATAAAAGGGCACGTACAGTTGGAAAATCCATGAAATATTGAGTTTCTGAGGGTTCCAGGTTCTCAGAGTGAAGTGGAGAGTTTACTATTTTTGGATAAAGTGGTTATAAGTGGACAAGTGGTTATAAGTGGGTTAGTCCTAAAAGAAGGAAGTTGGGTTAAGGTGGTTAGAAGGTAATCCCTAGAGGAAGTTATTTGGAGAGTATAAATAAGAGAGAAAGGGTATCATATTATCACCTATTGAGCATATTGAATATATATTATTGTGAAAGGTTTATTTCAAGTACTCATTGATACATCTGAAGTTACGCAAGTCTCAGGTAGAAAGAAGGGTTGATGGTGAAATTTTTGGAGTTGCGGAAATACTTAAAAAACAAAACCTAGTTTTTGAGGTGTGCGCAGGCTACAATGGAAGAAGTCGCGTATGTACAAGGGTTGGTAGTATAAAAGGGCACGTACAGTTGGAAAATCCATGAAATATTGAGTTTCTGAGGGTTCCAGGTTCTCAGAGTCTGAAATCAAGCTCCCAGGAAGGTCTATAGTGATCATGTACAGCAAAACTATCTACAGGTTCAAAAGGTATGTCATATTTTTATGAGTAGTTGGATATTGTTGTCTACATGAGATATCGTTATGGGAATTTGAGGATTTTTCCTAGAGAGGTTATTGGTTGTATGGAAATTACTGTATAAGTCTTATATACATAAATACAATGCTAGTACATCTAATATTTATCATTGGTACATCTTGTTAGTGTTGAGGCATATATTGTATTTCTTGGCACATGGTTGAGGGAGTTTGGTTGTGAAGTTGTTGTGAAGTGGTTGTGAAGTGGTTATGAATTTGTTTGTGAAGTTTGAGGTTGAATATTAGTGAGGATTTGATGTCTAGTCCATGTGAAGGTTATTACATTTGATCATAATTGTATACACATGTATGGAACATGACTAGAGATATATAGATGCACTTAGTTAAGGGATATGTATGATGATATATGCATAGGGAACAGCTACAGATTGGACACAGTGATAGGTTGCAAGTTGATTTGATAAAGGTAGAAAAGTGTCTAAGTTTCATAAAAAGTGAAAACCCTAGCTTTCTGAAGGTGTACGTAGGTTGTAGTATAGATAGGCCATGTATATATGCAGGTTGCAATATAGACAGGTCACGTACTTATGTGAGTTGTGGCATATATAGGTCATTTACATGTTGGTGTTTGTTTATACAAGCTGACTTCCGGTACATGATTGATTATAGATTTTTGGTACAGGTTGTTGGCACAGATTGGTACAGGTTCGTTACATGTTTTTGGCATAGATTGGTACAGTTTTACAGTGGTATATCTCACGAGGACAATGTGGTAGTGGTTTCATAATTTGACACTTATATTTTAGGGTGGTAGGATGGGGCAAGGATAGGTGGTTGTAGCCACCTTTCATTTGTAGTTAGATAACATATGGGGTCGTAGCCTCCTTCTACTTATAGCAAGAGAATTAGGGAGTTGGAGCTTCCCTTAGGTTGTAGCCTGAAAATATAGGGGGTCATAGCCTCCATCCAGTTGAAGTTGGAGAAAAAAGGAAGTTGGTGCTTCCAATGAATGTAATTCTTAAATACATATAACCCTCCCAAAGATGAATATTTAGAGCCACATCTTCAACAATTCTACTCCCTAGGTGATTTTGTTGCACTTTTTATTGGATATGAAGGTATTCTTTTGCATTATTTTAAACTATCTATTTGTTCTTATGGCTATAGTTTTTTTGTTTTCTTTATTTTCACATGAATAGACTAGGGTTTGAAGCTTTGTAAATCCTATTTAGAATGTGTTTTCATATTCTACTTTCATTTTTGTCTAGATCTTTAATACCCTTATTTTAATCCCTGGGTTGTAATTATATATGTACACATGTTATATAGGTTGTTGAGCCAGTATGATTTTGGGTTGGAGTTCTTGTGTGTGATTTTGAGTCGAAGAGTCTGTAATTATCAAGAATGGATATCCTAGCACTATAAATTGTACATACAACTAATTAATAAAACACTTTGTTTTTGTAAACCAATTTAGACAAAAGAGTATGGGGTGCTAGGACTCCATAAGAGGGAAAGGGGGATAAGGGATTAAGGAAAGGGGATAAGACAAGGAAATATTAAAATATTCTTAAGTCCTAAGCTATGATATCATGATTATATCCTAAGTACCTAGTGATAATACAAGTTTCCAAGTGAGGCAAAAGGGGCTCCTTATGTTCCACTTGTCAAAAAGGAGACATGAATATGTAAAGTTTAGGCTTACTAGAATAGCCATTCATTATACCATTCCATCATTCCATTCTTTCTATGGTATGTTGAGTGTGAATCAAGAGACCAAGAGGCCCTATTACCTTGTGAACCTTGTGAATCAGAGACCAAGAGGCCCTATTACCTTGTGAACCTTGTGAATCCTAAGTGGATCTGGGTGGACAATTCCCATTGGTCTGCCTTGGGGAAGGTTTGAATCCTAGAGGTAGAATTGTGTGGTTAGGATTTCTTAGTGTGTGAGGCATGGAGAGTTCTCGGAGAGTCCATGAGTGCAACTGGAGTTCCTGGAACCACATCTCTAAGACTTCCTATCCAACGTATGTTGGATTCCTATAATGGAAGTGAGATAGATTAGGACTATGATGTATAGAAGGGGGTACACTTCCTTGGGTTGTGCAGGTTGGAATTACTATTATATTTTGGTACCTTGGCCTAGACACCTTGGTATTGACCATTAGACCTAGTTGACTTAGGTATCCTTTTCCCTAGCAGAGTCATAGCCCCATATTGGGGGTGACCTACTTTTGATATAGTTAGAGTAGAAACATCTATGCATGTATGGAACATCTAAGGTCTACAACTATTTGGTTCTTTCATTATAGATAAGTGTTATTAATAATGTTCTTTTACATGTTGTTTATTATATGGATTTAATTTCCACTATGTGTTTATGAATAGATATACATATTTAAAATTACATATGTTGCACATTATTTTTGTATGTTTGTGTCATTATGCATGGTATTGCATGTTATTTGGACTCCATAAATATATCATATGTAGGGCATAATTATGTATTGGTATTAGACTACATAAGTGAAAAAAATCATGAAATTCAGAGGTACTGTGTATGCTCAATGGTGGACAGAGGGTATTGGGCATGTTATAGATTTGTATTAGAGTGCAAGTTATAACATCTAGAATATATGGGCTAAAAATTCACTTGAAGAGGAAAACATAAAACATTATAGGTTGTTTGTGAAGTGTTTGACAAAAATTATCAATGGAAAGTTGGAAAAGAGTGCCATTCACATACAAAGTGTTGACAAAATGCCTCAATGGAATAATTGGGGAAATTTCAAAATTGGAGGAAAATCCTCAATTCTGTATGAAATCTAGAGGTTGGTATGCATAGTAGCATCAATTTTGTTGGTATAGGGCCAAAATCATCCAAGAAATCCAAGGATGGAGGGTTCATGGTAGCTTGTGGAGAAAATATTAAAAATTATTATGAAATTGGTGGAAATTTTCAATTTTGGGCATAGGATGGAGGGTTCATGGTAGCTTGTGGAGAAAATATTAAAAATTATTATGAAATTGGTGGAAATTTTCAATTTTGGGCATATAACATAATATGGCATGGATTATATAGGTGACATGGATGGTTAGGATGACTTAGAGGCACCTAGTGGTGTCGAGTGGAGACATTTTGTCTGGGTAAAAACCATGAGGAAAGGTCCACAAGTATTAATGGTATTACAATCCATTTTAGAGCAAAGAAGGTGCTATTGGAAACCATTTTTCCATTATTTTGAAATTTGGAGGAGAGAACATGTCATTTAGGTTCATTTCAGGGTGAAAATACCCTTTTATCAGTTAAGAAATTGTGGGTCTAAATCAATTTGGACCATTGATCATGATAAATGTTATTCATCGGATATTTCAAAGTGGAGGAGATGTGTTAACCTTTGATCATTCTTATCTCCAAAATGAATCTCCATTATCCAATCATATTCAATCATAGCCATTGCATGTCTCAAAGTGGAAGGAAGTTATTAACCTCTAATCACTTCCCATTCTAAAATGGAATCTCAGCCATCTAATCATACGCCATCACATCAATGGCTACGATTGTGCCACATGAGGGAAAAGTTATATGAAATTTAGTTATAAAGGATTCATTTAAAACCACTAATTGATATTCTATTAACATGTTTCTCTATTTCCCGTAATTACATTTTAAAATTGGGTTAATTCATTAAATATCAACATTTGAAGAAAAAAAAAAAAAAAAAAAAAAAACTACAAATAACATAGGAAATACTCAACAATTTGATAACGAAGTTCACCCATATGGGATACATATCTAGGTCTACTTCAAATAATGATGTGATCCATTAATAATAATGCAAGTACATGATTACAACTCATTACATCACACAGTGGCCTTCAATCTAAAAACCATGGCTTCTCTAGACTTGTTTACTCTCCCTATAAAGGGTCTTCTCTTTCAAAGAGAACTTCCCCTAAGATGAAGGAAATGAAAAATAGTAGGAACCCATCATACCAATAAACTATCGATCTGATCTATAGATCTTAAATGAATTCAGGGTTAGAATCAGCTGAATCAATATGCCTCTACATGTATGTGCCAAGTCGGGGGTTTGATACTCCCTTATTTAAACCCTTTTGTGTCCATGTATCACCAGTGAGGAGATAAATATGTGATCTCATCCTAAATCATTTGAATCCCTATTTTAAAACCTTGTGTGCCCCTATATCACCAGCGAGGAGAAGACTTTGTGATCTCGTCCTCCACTGGTGAAGAGATGAATCACAGTTTATTAAGCAGTAATATCCATGATCAAGAAAGTGTCAGATTACAGGTTAAATGACTTGGTTATCCATGTAATCTGACACTTTCTTGATAATGTATTCTCTTCTTCAGCTCGATATCTGATCTACATGGGATTTGGGTAATGGATATCCATGATCAAGAAAGTGTCAGATTACAGGTTAAATGACTTGGTTATCCATGTAATCTGACACTTTCTTGATAATGTATTCTCTTCTTCAGCTCGATATCTGATCTACATGGGATTTGGGTAATGGATTGGTTCTTAGGGAATCCTTCTAGATCACTCCTCCCCACTAAGAAGTTTTTGGACCACCAAAAGTCTGGTTTCATTTAGAAAATAAGTGAGAGTATCACTCCCTCACTTTTTTGGTTTTTATCCATCATGCTTTACTTGGATGCATTCCTTTTAGACCCACATTAAGGTACTCTACATGACCTCTTCGCAAATTCCTCACCCTCATGTCAATAATAACATATTTCTCCAACTCATCAAGATATTAGGATAAAAATCATCAAAAAAGGGAACTTGAACATTATCACCTTGATCCATGATCATAGGAGGCTCATATAGTTGCAAGTTTTCAACATTGACCATGAAATTCATCTGCATATATGGAATCCATTTGAAAATCATGAAATCCATTTGAAAAGCACAGAAACCTCACCACATAATCCATTTGAAAAGCATTGTCACTAATATTTTCAAAATTTTAAATGGACCATACCTGATTGACTTGAGATTTTTACCTTCACCTTTAAGGATTTATTTTCTAATGTATAACTAAACTTGATCACCAACTTGGAAGTGATGATCCACCTAATTCTTTCCATGCCTAGCCTTATACTTGTCTTGTATATTTTCCAATTATTCTTTTATGTCTTGATGAACCAATTGGATTTTCTAGATGAACTTCTTGGCTTCGTCTGCATCACTACATCCATCCACCACTCAATCTTTCCCAAGAGTGAAGTCTATAGGAGACTTAGGAAAATAATTGAAACATTTCTCAAAAGGATACCTCTATGTATAATAATGTATGGCATGGTTATAGGCATGTTGTACATAATACAACTGTTCATCCCAAAGCTTAGGTCACTTGTTACAATATCCTCAGAGTAAGTGTAAGACTATATTGTTGACCAATTTTGTTTGTCCATCAGTCTGTGGATGAAATGAAGTTCTCTTGTAAATCTTGGTGTCCATTAACTTCCACTAATTTGACCAAAATTATCCAAGAAAGTGGGAGTCTCAATCAGATACAATGGATGTGGGTAAACCAAAATGAATCTAAACACATTGGAAGTACAAATGTGCAATCCCTTCTCTTGTCACCTATTTCTTACAAGGAACCAAAACACACATTTTTTCTAAATCTATCCAAAAAAACATATAGATAATAATGACCTTTCCTATACATAGGAAAACCTCGTACAAAATATATATACACACTTTCCCATGGGCAAGAAGGTACATAAAGTGGCATATAATGTTACTTTGTTTTCTAGTGGAAGACATCACACATCCTTTTACATATTTGGACAAAGTTTCATACATATAAGGCCAATAACAATAATGTTTCAATTGAGCTACTGTTTTTCCTATAAAAAAATGACCAGAAATGAGAAAACTATGTTCTTCTTTGATTACAAGCACTCTTTCATCTCGTGGAATACATGATTTACCAAGATGATATAAAAAAAATCATGTACATGATAATATAATTCTTCCACTTTATTACCATGGATTAGTGTTTCATATACATCCTTAAAATATTCATCTCTAAGATATTGTTCAATGTAATTTTCATGAGCTAAAGAACTATGCTATAAAAAAATGGATGCATTAATAGAAGGTCTAGATAACATATCAACAACTTTTTTTGTATACCGTTCTTATCCCGATGACCAAATGTAATTATTGCAAAAATCCCATCCATCAAAAATGACATGACTATTGTGGCCTGGTTTGTGATTGGAGATATTGCAAAGGTTGATGATCCATATGGATGATTGTCTCTTTTCCCATAAAATATTGTTTCCACTTCTTCACACTCTAAACCAAAGCATACAATTCTTTGTCATAAGTAGGATAACTTCTTACCACAGTAGTGAAGGTATCAGAATGGTAACAAACTAGTTTCCACCTTTTAATTAACACTTCCCATGTGGTGTAATCACTTGCATCATTTTATATCTCAAAAGGATGTTGTAAATCTGAAAATGTTAGAACTGGGCATATACTAATATTTTATTTCAAGGTCTTGAAGGATTTTTGTTGTTTACCTCGATGTGTATAAGAGACAGTATTACTTGTGAAAACATGTAAAGGAGATCTAATAAAAGAAAAGTTAGAAATGAACTTCCTCCAATACTAAAATTCCCCAGGAAGCTCCTAGCTTATGTTACATTATTAAGCTTAGGCCACTTCATAATGGCTTCAACTTTATAGGGATCAATTTTCAACTCACCACCCCTTACAATAAGCCCCAATAAACTACATATTTTTGTCCAAATTCACATTTTGACATATTATGCACAATTTATCCTTTTTATAAACATCTAGGACTTTCCTAAATGATTTACACGATCTTCCCATTTTTTACTGAAAAACAATATATAATATAAGTATACTATTAAAAATCATCTATGAATGGCCTAAATACATCATTCATAACCCGCATGAAAGTAGTGGAAGAATTACAAAGCCCAAAGGGAATAACCAACCATTCAAATAAACCTTGTTTTGTTTTAAAAGACTTTTTCCAAATATCATCTTCAAAAATACTTATTTGATGATAACCACTTCTTCAAATATCATCTTCAAAAATACTTATTTGATGATAACCACTTCTTAAGTCCAAATTAGTGAAATAAGTTTCATTTTTCAACTGATCCAACAAATCATCAATATGAGGAAAAGGGTAATGGTTATTCACCATAATTTTGTTCAATGCCCGGAAATCCACACATTATCTATGTATCGTCTTTCTTTGGTACCAACACAATAAGTGATCCACATGGAGAAGTACTTGTTTAAATGACTCCTTTCTCGAGAAACTCCTAAACTTTCTTCTTTATTTCTACATTCTCAAGCATGGATAACCTATACATGCCAATGCTATGAATATGTGCATCTTGATTAAGTTGGATCTCATGTTGTATATCTCTCCTTGGAGGTAATCCTTATGGTTCCTAAAACACTTCATCATAGTTAAAATTAATATTAAATAATTCATCTTTATGTTTAGTATCACATCCTTTGAATCTATTGGATTTATCATCATCCTTATCTTTTACAATTATCAATACAAAATTATTTCTTGCATTTACAAGCCTTTTCATTTGTCATGTAGTAACAAGAGACAAGTTATCTTCACATGATGGGATATTACAATATAATGAATCACATCCTTTGCAATATGATACTTTTTCTCTTCCTTGTAGAATATAGCATTCATGTCATACAAATATGGACTTACCAAAACAATTCGACAAATATCAAGTGGTACGACATCTAATTCCACCTCATTTATGAACTTAGGGGTGATTGAAAATATGAGCTTACATTTTTTAGATACCTGGAATTTAGCATCTTCACATACCCATCCTAAAGGATATGTGATGCAGACCCCCTTCTCTCCTGAAGAGTATGCCAAGGGATTCTACCCTTCTATGAATTTCAAAAATACTCTCTAGTGCCCCCCCTGGCACGTTCTATGCTCAACCTCATGAGCTTTCAAACTTGAAACCAGTTCGCCTCTACGCGCACTTCTTATGCCTTGACTAGACTTCATATGGTTGTCTTTCAACACTTCATCTGAGTGTTAGCATGGTGCACTCCTTGCATAGGTATTCCTCCAGAGTATTCAGCAACTCTGTTCCACCTTGAGGTTCAACTACTTGTACATCGAAGGTCTTTGTCCCTTCCACTCCTCGAAGGGATATCTGTACCCTCTTGGAAAATTCCATTCAAGCACTCATTTTTTATATTACAGAGTGTTTGACAAATCTATGAGTGTATTCTCCTTGAAAATCCTCTTCTGGAACTTAAAATCGAGCTCTCTTGTGCACTCCTTGCACTCGCTCGATGCCCTTCTAGCAGAGCTCTACAGAATCTTCAACAATTATGTTTGTTGTTTTGTGCCTTCTCTGCACATGCTTCCCTCCAGAGTATTCAGTAACTCTGAGGCTCTTTGATTTTGTGAATTCTTCTGGTGTGCCCTCCTAGAACATTCCTCCCTGAACTCGATTCGAGATTCAGATACGCACTCCTTGTGTTGGATCATAGAGTCTTCAACACTATGTTGTGCACTCCTTGCACAGTTGAAAGAACCCAGAAACAATTCCAGCAAATTCATAGATAGACAAATTCTATATATCCCTACAGATGGAACTACTCATACACATCTATAGAATTTGTAAACACACAGACAAAACATTCATTCGATACACATAAACACATGAAAAGTTCATATGCAGGAAAAATTGCTTTCTTTCTATTAAGATGAATGTCTGATTACAATATGTGCAGGCTAGATTGTAACAAAGTCTCGGCTCTCTCAAAAAAAAAAACTATTCTACCTCCTACATAATAACAATACTCCTCCAGCTGCCTCTTTTGGGAATTCCATGCATCTACCTATACAAGAAGGTTCCTATGGTTCCTTGCAACCACCTCTCCTATCGAACTTACAACTAACTACTACTCAAGATCCGTTACAGTAAATTCTGGAAGTGAAACTCCCAGAGCTCTTGCAATCATTCAGTTTCTGAGTTTTTCGCTCTTATTCAATCATCTGTTCAAAATGGATATTTAGGAAACGTCAGTTTTTAGATTCCCAATAATAAAAAAAGGCATGATATGGCACTGAGTTGTCCCTCCACGTGGGATTTTCTTCCTACATCATACTCCACTGCTGGGAAAATCATGAGCTCCTGCTCATGGCTCCACGTGGGATTTTCTTCCTACATCATACTCCACTGCTGGGAAAATCATGAGCTCCTGCTCATGGCTCCCTCTGCTATGTTGTTGAGATCCTCTAGGGTCCCATACTTTCTCTTGCATCTATTCATATACTTCTTTTCTTTGTTGCTTCTTATGCCTTGCTACTCCTGCAGGTTTTCTTTTGTCCCATACTTCTCTGATGACTACTTCTTGTGCTACTTCCAGCATCAATCTCTTTATCTCCTCTATTTCTTTGTCCAGCTGGTCCACTGGCTAGATTTCCTCCTGCAATTTGTTCTGTTGCATCTTATCTCCTTCAATTTCCAACTTAAATTGTTGGATAATATGCCTTTGAATATTTACCCTTCTCTCCAAGGCCTCCATCTCTTCACATAGATCAACAAGATCCATGTTATATGTTGCTTCCTCCTCTGTTGTAGGTTCACATTCTACAATTATCTCTTGCTCAACTTCCTGACTAAAAAATTTGAGCCATTCCTCTGAATTCTCTTCTCCCCTATTGTAGATCCCAATTCTATATTTTCCTCATGTTCATCTCCTTTGCTGAGATTTTTTAGCAATTCCATTGAATGCTCTTCTTTCTCCATCTCTTGGGCACATTGAAGTGTGTGCTCTTTCTCCTTTTTACCAATCCAATCAATTTGAACCTTCATGTTATATTTATCTCCTGTGGCACTATTTGGCCACTCCTCTAGTTCTGCAATCTCACCACTAAGTTGTTGCTCAGCTTCCTCCTCTAAAAAATTGAATTATGTCATCTCCTCTTGTGTTGGTTCAAATCAAACTTCCTCCAGCTACTCCCTGAGATGGTATTCTCCTCCACCTGTTTCCAATTTATCATGTTGTATGTGTCTACTTTGCACTATCACCCTTCTCTCCAGGGCTTCCAATTCCTCATATATCTCAACAAAATTTATGATGTCTTCTTCCTCTTCTATTGTAGGCTCCAATGCTGCAATCATCTCCTGTTCAGTTCTCAGGCTGAAGTTTTTGAGAAATTATTTTGAATGCTCTTCTCCTTGTTTTGGGGAAAACATCAGTGTCTTCTCCATCTCCTCTTATTTGATATTATTTGTTGGATGTCCTTATGTTGTTTCACCTACAACACTTATGCTATCCTCTTCTCAGTTGCTTGGTAGGAATGATTTGATTCCTCCAATGATCATAACACTCCTCTAATCCTCCTCATTTATGATGGAAGTATTTAAATTCTCATCATATTCATTCACGTGGTTTACAAACCCACATGAATATTCATCTATCAACACTCCTTTTTGATATGAACTCTCCCCTGAGCTCCTGATACTTTCAGACAGTCTCATTTTCATTCCCTTGCCCACCTAGAAATTTGGGATTTCTCTCCTGCTCTCTTGGCAATCTATGAGATCTCATGATCCCATCTCATTGCCCACCTAGAAATATGAATTTCCACCACTATCATCCTAACATTCTAAGAGATCCTTACTTTATCTCATATCATTGCCCACCTGACAATTTGAAAATTCATCTTTTCCCTCCTAGCAATTTATGAGACCTATAACTGATCTCCCTTCCTCATCACTGAGGGTTTCTCTAACTTCTGGCTCACAAATGAAAACAAGCTCCTCCTCTATTTCACTGAGGTTTTTAGCATGGCCCATCCACCTTTTCAATTCTTGTTGTTGCTTTCTAACCAAAAAAAATTGAATAGGCCATTTTACCTTCCTCTTTAGAGGCCATTCGTACCTCCAGCTTACCTTTTCCTCCTAATGCATCCTCAATGCCAGCCTCTCCATCCTTTCTCTTATCTCATTAATCTCCGGATCCATCTCTGTATTTCATTTCTTCTTGTGGTCTTCTCTTTGACCATACTCATGACCTTCAGTAGCCATTTTCACCCTCTACTTTCGCTCCTGGAAAGTTCATGGATCACTCTGCCTCTGAGAGCATATCCATATTCCCCTACAGCTCACTTTACTATTCAATTTTCTATTGCACACTTGCAAAAATCCTTTGCACAGGGAATCAATACTCTATCTCCTTCTTCACCCGTTGTTCACAGGCAAAATCCAGTTTCTGATACTACTTGTCGGTAGTAACCTATCCTCATTCACTATCTTCCATTTTTTTCTAAAATCTACAGACAAAAATTGTGCTCTAATACCACTTGATGGTATCAGACTATCTCTTTTGTCTCCTCTCCTCTTTTGCCTACTTTCTACAAGCAAAAATCATCTCTGATGCCACTTGATGCAGACCCCCCTTCTCTCTTGAAGATTCTATGAGCTCCTGGTCAAAGATATTTAATAACTGAGTTGGATTATCTCTTTGGTTCCCTAATGGAACCTCCACAAAATAAATCCACACAGTCCCTTTAATTTCTTTGCGCATTTCCTGTAAAAACCCGTGAGCACTTCTCCTTTGATGCCTTTCATTTTTCCAATTTTAACGAAGTGTGGGCACTATCTCCTTTCGCTAGATCCTTTTCTCCATGTGACCTTGACCTATAACCAAGCACTTATTCACTAGGCGCTTCAAAGATTCAGGCTTCGGGTGTTTTGTTGTGAGTCACCCCTGACTCTCCCAATACCTGAACTCCGAACTAAGAGCCTAGCGAATGCTAGATCCATTCCTTTAACCTCTAATGATGTGACCTCTGGCCATGACCTGGGGTCCAACTCCCAAGAACTTCGCGAATGTGGAAATTTATCTCACCTCCTTTCTCCTAAAGTCCAAATTTTGAACTCCACTCATGTCAAATCAATGGCTCACAACTCCCGCGATCCAACAGTCCAGATCTCCTCTTCCCAAATTGGGACTTCACAATTCAGGACTTTAGAAGGAAGATCCCTTCTCTTTTACTGATTCCCGATATCTGAAATATTCTAACCGGTCCAACTCCCAAGAACTTCGCGAATGTGGAAATTTATCTCACCTCCTTTCTCCTAAAGTCCAAATTTTGAACTCCACTCATGTCAAATCAATGGCTCACAACTCCCGCGATCCAACAGTCCAGATCTCCTCTTCCCAAATTGGGACTTCACAATTCAGGACTTTAGAAGGAAGATCCCTTCTCTTTTACTGATTCCCGATATCTGAAATATTCTAACCAATGAAAGGAACCAATGATCTGATCTCCTCCCAAATCAATGGTCGAGATCCACTTTGTGACTCCATTCTTTGGAGGTTTCCAATTGTCCTCCTTGTGAATCTTCGGAAGTTTGATTTCTTGAACTCTCGGATCTACTTCCACATGTCAACCTCGACGATGGATGGTCTTGATTGCTTCGAAACTTCGGGAATTCAATGAGTCTGCTCCCATGTCTATTTTGAAAATATTAAGGTGTGTGCACCTTACCTGGATCCAACGAATGTTTTTCCATGCACTCCCATATCCGACGGATAGGATCTGTTCCTCTCCTTTGCGTTCTCTTCTGGGTGTCTAGACGTGAGATTCGACGGCCAAGATATTTTTCTATGTGGATGATCTAATGGCAGTTGTCGCTCCTCCTCTTGAGCCTTTTCTTTCTCCTGACTTGGAATAATTCCTAAGTGTCAAAGGATTTGACCTCTGATTCTTCTGTGAGCCCAGTGAATTTGGGTCTTGTCTACGTTTCTAAAAATGCTATCTCTCTTGATATTTGGCAATGAAAATTAACCTTGGCCCTGGCGCACACTTTCACTCTGCATGCAATGTTGCACCACTCCTCCTGAGCTTTGGGACTTGGAATATGTCTGAATCTTGTGCACCCTTTCACTATCTCTTCTGAGCTTCTCAAATTTTCTCAGTCTCCCAAGGGATTCTACCCTTCTACGACTTTCAAAAATACTTTCTGGTGCCCCCCCTAGCATGTTCTGCACTCGACCTCCTGAGCTTTCTAACTTGAAACCAATTCGCCTCTACGCGCACTTCTTGCGCCTTGACTAGCTTTAAAATGGATTTCATTCAACACTTTGTCAGAGTGTTGGCCTGGTGCGCTCCTCAAATGGGTCTTCCTCCAAAGTATTCAACAACTTTGTTCCACCTTGAGGTTCAATTGCTTAGACCATGAAGGTCTATGTCCCTTTCGCTCCTCGAAGGGATATATGTACCCTCTTGGAAACTTTTGCTCAAGAACTTCTTTCTAAGCTTACAGAGTGTTTGATGACTCTATGAGTGTCTTCTCCTTGACACTCCTCTTATAGAACTTGAAACCAAGTTCTCTTTTGCACTCCTTGCACTCGCTCGATGCCCTTCTGGCAGATCTCTACAGAATCTTCAACAATTTTTTTTGTTGTTCTGTGTCTTCTATGCACATTCTTCCCTCTAGAGTATTCAGTAACTCTGAGGCTCCTTGAGTCTATGAATTCTTCTGGTGTTCCCTCCTCACACGTTCCTCCGTGAACTTGATTCGAGATTCAGATACGCACTCCTTGCGTTGGCTCAAAATGTCTTCAACACTTTGTTGTGCACTCCTTGCACAGATGAAATAAACCTATTGACATAGGGGCAGACCCAGGCTTCAATGCTCAAGAGCACACCAACAAAGCCCTAAATACCATCCCTTTTGGCAACACCTGTGAAGTAGATGAAGTCTCACCCAAGGTAGAGGTAGGGGTGGATCAACACCTGTGAAGTAGATGAAGTCTCACCCAAGGTAGAGGTAGGGGTGGATGCAAGACTCAGGTGTCTGCAACCTTATCTGGGACACAGATCTGTGATTCTATCCTTATAGCGCACTTAGCATCGATTATACATCAATATTCAACCCTTCTTATACTTTGTAGATAGCACAGATCATTGCATCATTCACTTATATCTAAGATATTTTATCACTTAGCAACAGTAAAATAGATCAGATCCAGTAGATCAGCACTAAGTATCTTCATACATATCAGATCTAACATTCATACACATCTAAGAAGCATGAAGCCTAAGTAGATCTATCTAAATATATCAAAGCACTTAGCAATGAAAGAGACAAACACATCAAGTCAAAGCACAAAGCATAATACATATATTTACATGGTTCACCCCCTCCCTAGGGCTACGTCCACCAACTCTTCTTCTTTATTAGTGTCTTCAATTGGTTATAGCACAAAGCCACTCAAAACCCTTACTTCCCACAGGACAGAAGATCTACGTAGCTTGCTAGATCCTCTTCCTTGTACTTCAGCACAAATCCTTCTACAACCTTTTGCAACAACTTGCACTTAGCTCTATAAGCCTCTTACAGTCATGCACAAAGCATTTACAATGCACATCCTATCACACAGATCTAACTACTAGCACCAAGCCATCATCCATTCTTACATTACCTAAGTATCTATTTATACATTACAAAAGTGGGCCTAAGCATGGGTAAACCCACAGGCCGAAATCCCTTTCCCATTACATTAACCCAAAACCCTAAAAGAGGCCCAAAAGTG
>CBVK0102353699.1:0-11362 GCA_900067695.1 Picea abies
ACATTTTTTTGCTCATTTTGAAGAAGAAAAGAAAGGGATTGAGAACAAAGGAGTTACTCGCTGTTACCTTTACCCAAAAAAGGGCTAGATTTCGCTGTTACCTTTACCCAAAAAGGAGCTAGATTTTTTTTAAAGACCAAATATTAAATATTTTTGTGTTTTTTTAAGTTTGTCAATGTTTTCCAATATTTTCCAGATATTTTGCATAACACAATATTTACAACATTGCTTTGACCTATTTTGGTCTTTCATGGAGAATAATATAAATATTATTTCATTTGTTGAATAACAAGCCTTTAAAGAAGGCTTGAAATTAGTTTGGGAACTAACAAAGCGTGGAACTAGAGAGAATGTTGGATAGCCTCCTCTGTCGTTATCATACGTTATCATATCATTCTACAGACCATTTGGAAAGATCAAAGTAAATTTAAGGAGAAAGGAGAGGTAGAGAGTTGAAAAAGCTTGGGAACTAACTAAAAGCTCAATCTACAAGAAGGTCCTAAAAATGGAGGCTCTTCTTCAAGAGATAGTTTTAAAGACTCAATAATAAGTCAACAAGCTTAAATGGGCCAAGGTTAGAAAATCAGGACTGAGATTAATTGGATAAAATAAGGGGGTAGAAAGCCTAATAACTTTTTCCATGTTAAAGGCAAAGGAGACTAGAGATTCCATTCAAGAAATAACCATTGATAGAAGTAGGAAAATCAAAAAAGATTAACTAAGTGTTTTATCACTGCCCTCTAAAGGTTACTTAGAGTAAAGAATCTTGATAGACCAAGAAACCACCCCTCGATGAGGTGAAATACTAAAAAGTGCTGCCAAATACTGTCCATTAAATATGTGAATCAATAAAAAATATACCTCAATTTTTTCAGCAAAAATAGGCTAATCGACCCCCTTACAGCCCCTACTACGGTATTTATTGCCCCTATACATATGGTCCAGATCCACTCACAGAACAACCTAGAGATGAATCATTGCCTATAAACATGGCACACACCAATTTGGCCCCCAATATTTGCACCTTAATCACCTTCACATATTGCATAAAAATGATTTTTGATAAAGTCCAATGGTAATATGTTGCACTACATCATGTGTTTCCATTGGCTAGTTAGTTAGCTCTTTCTCTGTTTTTAATATAGTAGTGACAGGAGTTGCTTTCACACTGCTACTGTGTATTCTTATTGGCTGTACTTTTGAGTCCCATTGACCAACTTTGTGGTCACCGATTGGACATTAATAAAATTATCTTATTTCTCTGATTGTAAAAACAGAAAACATGGCTCAAAATACAAAAATCAGCCCTTCATATGCATATAGATCAAAAAACTATAGAGCCCCTTATATGAAAATTTGTAAGATGTAATCTCCTAAAAAAACTGTTACAGCCCCTTTAAATAAAGTAAGGATATATGTCCAAATCCTCTTTGAGAGGGGTAGATTTGAAATACATATACCAAACAATTAAATTTATCAACACTAAGGGGTTTTAAAACCACAAAATGTGATAGGATTCGAACAGCAGAAATAACTTTAAGATTCCACCATGAAAACATGAAACGGGCTATCTGGTTTCATATTTTGCTAACGGATGTTTGGAAAGGAGCCCGGTGTTTCCAGAAACACTCAGGCTAGGAGCAGACAGAATTCTTCCAGGAATCATGACAGTTAGCTCTGTTATCTCTCGGAGCTGCGAGTTTTAGTGTCTGAAGGCAGAAAGAAGGAGTTTTTAGCTTCCCTTTTCAGTGTTTCTGTTTCTTCACTGACTCTGGAAAGTGCAATCTTAGTCTGCATTTCCAATCCTTCTATCCAGGATCCCTAAGTGAAGGAAGGAAACATGAGATGGAAGGAGAGGAGGTGGTCAGCAAGCAAGTAGCAGACAGATATGGGCTGAGAACCCTGAAGCAGTTGAGGATGATTAAGCAGTAGGAACATGTTGGCAAAAACTTTAAGGTGTGGACTCTGAAGTAGACCCACAGCAGATTATTGAAATTAGACCCACGGGAGATACAGATTATATCATGGGGAAGGTGCAAACCTTATCAGTGTCACTCCACAGTTGAATGGAGCGCTTTCTCCTCTGTATTATGCTGGAGTATCGGAAGAAACTGCTGGAATGTATTCAAGATAAATTAATGATACAAAAGGTGAGACTGACAGAATGAATGCTTGGCACAGTTAAGGAAGCCCTTGGTGCCTACATCCGAATGAGGAATGGAGGTTGGAGAGAGATAATAACATCAAGGCAGTGGAAGACAAAATAAATAGCACGAAGGACATGATCCAGAATAAGCCCATGGAAATGAGCAACATGAAGGGGAAGATAAGTGGTACAAAGGAGTTATTCACTATTTCCTTTGCCCAAAACAGGGCTAGAGGAAGAGGTTGCTCTAGATTTTTTTTAAAGACAAAAAATTGAATATTTTTGTATTTTTTTTAAGTTTGTGGATGTTTTCCAATATTTTCCCGATATTTTCCTAACAAAATATTTACAACAATATTTTGACCTATTTTGGTCTTTCATGGAGATCTCAGACAGGTATTTTCACATTGGTTTGTGTCTAACATGTGGAAATCATCATTAATACCTCTCCTCTCAGAACTTTGGAAATTCACTTTAACAATTCAATTATTAAAGTGAATGTCATTTTAGAATTAACGGAGGTTAATTTAAATAAATTAAATGCCTAAGTTTGACTAAGTTTTTGGCATTAGTGAATTAAATGAATCTTAGTCATTGATCTCAAGTGAGGTGAGATTTAATCTCAACCATTGATCACTTTGTATAGCCAGCAGTGCAGTAGACAGGGTTTCCTCAGCAGAAATTTGCCTAGGTTTTGCTGTTGTTTGTATTTTCTATGGGAGCCATTTTCCCCATTTTGCTTCGCCTATTTAATTTCTGTTAATTATTCCAGCAAGTATATTTTATTCAGTGAGCTGCAATTAATTTTTCAGCAAGGAAATCACTAGGAAATAATTTATCTAGAGCTGGGATTAGAAAATTAACAATATAAATATTATTTCATATGTTGAACAACAAGTCTTTAGAGAAGGGTTGAACTTTGTTAGGGAAATAATAAAGCGTGAACTAGAGAGGATGTCTATACGTGGAAGAATTGGATAGCCTCCACTGATATCACC
The DNA here is from genome assembly GCA_900067695.1 of Picea abies. NCBI lineage: Eukaryota > Viridiplantae > Streptophyta > Pinopsida > Pinales > Pinaceae > Picea > Picea abies. The sequence goes on from CBVK0102353699.1 coordinate 3,145, forward strand.
ATATCATTCTTCAAACCTCAATCTACAAGAAGGTCCTTACAATGGAAGCTCTTCTTCAAGAGGTAGTTAAGGCCTCAATAATAACTCAACAAGCTTAAATAGGCCAATGCTAGCGAATAAGGACTAAGATTAATTGGATAAAATAAGGGGGTAGAGAGCCTAATAACTATTTCAATGGAGGATTTCAACAGGCCATACAAGCAAAGTGGAGGCTGGGAATTTTCTGGAGGGCCGTACAGCCCACAGGAGCAGCCAGGGAGGCCGTACAACCCGCAACAGGCAGCCACAGAGGGCATACAGGCTGTCGAAGGTCCTTACAATGGAAGCTCTTCTTCAAGAGGTAGTTAAGGCCTCAATAATAACTCAACAAGCTTAAATAGGCCAATGCTAGCGAATAAGGACTAAGATTAATTGGATAAAATAAGGGGGTAGAGAGCCTAATAACTATTTCAATGTTAAAGGCAACAGAAGCTAGAGATTCCATTCAAGACCCCCTCACAACCCGTACAACTGTATTTATAGCCCCTATACACATGGTCCAGATCCACTCACAGAACAACCTAGAGATGAAGCATTGCCTCTAAACGTGGCACAGACCAATTTGGCCCCCAATATTTGCCATTTTGCACCTTAATCACCCTCACATATTGCATAAAAAATTATTTTTGATAAAGTCCAATGATAATATGTTGCTCTACTTGTGTTTCCATTGGCTAGTTAGTTAGTTGTTTCTCTGTTTTTAGTAGAGTAGTGACAGGAGTTGCTTTCACACTCCCACTGTGTATCCCTACTGGCTGTACTTTTGAGTCCCATTGACCAACTTTGTAGGTCACTCATTGGACAATAATAAAATTATCTTATCTCTCTGATTGTTAAAACAGAAAAAATGACTCAAAATACAACAATCAGCCCTTCATGTGCATATATATCCAAAAACTATATATCCAGAAAATTTGCAAGATGTAACATCTTAAAAAAACTGTTACAGCCCCTTTAAATAAAGTAACTCCATGTGTCCAAACCCTCTATTTGAGAGGGACAGATTTGAAATACAGTGATACCAAACAATTAAATTTATCAACGATTAGGGTTTTTAAAACCACAAATTGGGATAGAAATTGAACAGCAGAATCAACTTTAAGATTCCACATGACAAAGTGAAAGGGCTATCTGATTTGATATTTTGCTAATGGAAAGGAGTCCTGGTGTTTCGAGAGGCACTCAGGCTAGGAGCAGACAGAATTCTTCCAGGAATCATGACAGTTAGCTCTGTTATCTCTCAAAGCTGGAAGTTTTAGTGTCAGGAAGAAGAAGGAAGGAGATTTTAGCTTCCCTTTTCAGTGTTTCTGTTTCTTCACTAACTCTGTAGAGTGCGATCATCTTAGTCTGCATTTCCAATTCTTCTGTCCAGGATCCCTAAGTGAAGGAAGGAAAAGAGAGATGGAAGGAGAGGAGGAGGTCAGCAAGCAAGTAGCCAACAGATATTGGCTGAGAACCCTGAAGCAGTTTAGGATGACTGAGCAGTAGGAACATGTTGGCAAAAAATTAAGGTCTGAAGTAGACCCACAGCAGAATATTAAAATTAGACCCACTGGAGATCCAGGTTATATCATGAGGAAGGCGCAGACCTTATCGGTGTCAATCCACAGTTGAAGTGGAGTTCTTTCTCCAGGATATTATGCTGGAGTATTGGAAGAAGCTGCTGGAATGAATGCTAGAAACAGTTAAGGAAGCCCTTGGTGCCCACATCCACAATGAGAAATGGAGGTTGGAGGCAGATGATAACATCAAGGCAGTGGAAGACCAAATGAATAGCATGAAGAATATGATCCAGATTCCAGAATAAGGCCATGGAAATCAGCGACATTAAGTGGTCTGAGGGGCATACTTGCAGCCAGAAAGGAGCCAACCGAGCAACCAGTGACAGTGAGTGGAGAATTGAGATAAAGATAAGGCTCCCATGTTTAGTCGGGATGATGAATAGCTGTAAGAAGATAGGTATTGGAAGCCACCTTTTAATTAAGTCAATGTTACTGGTAGCCTGCTGGACCAGCTATAAGAAACAGCTGGCAATTTAACATTGCATATATAAAAACATATAGTATAAAGGAGGAAGCAAGTAGAAGAAAAATATGAGCTGAGAACCCTGAAGCAGCTGCAGAGATGATTGAGCAATACGAACATGCTGGCAAAAATTAAGATCTGGAGTAGACCCACCAGAGATCAAGGTTACATTACAGGGAGGTGCAGACTATATCACTCCACAGTTGAAGTGGACATCGTTCTCCAGGATATTAAGCTAGACTATTGGGAGAAGCTGCTGGAACGTATTCAAAATAAAATCAATGGGACACAGGTGAGATTGACAGAAAACTTGACTCAGTTAAGGAAACCCTTGGCATGCAGGGGAAGATAAGTGGTCAGATGGACATTTTCGCAGCCAGAAAGGAACCAAATGAGCAGCCAGTGACAGTGAGTAGAGATAAAGATAAAGCCCCCATGTTTATTCCTGATGATGAATAACTGTAAGAAGATAGGTAGTGGGAGCCCCATTTTGCTTAAGTTAATGTTGCCAGTAGCCTGCTGAACCAGCTATAGGAAATATTAAGTGATTGCATATATAAAAACATACAGTATAACAGAGGAAGTATTTAATCTTCAAGCAGATTTGAGTGAATTTTAATTGGAATATAATGACTTCAAGAGTGAGATGAGTGAATCCCAGTAGACCCTGCCGATCTAAAGCTTTGAAGATCATGAAGAAAGTTTTTGGATGTGGCTCTGCTCACTTGAATATCAAAAAGATAAAATTGGCCCAGGAGAAGCTTAGCCCTGAAAAGTTTTTTGTTTTCTCTCAACCAGTATAATAACAGTTATGCAAAGACTCTAGTTATGATTAAATGTTCTTAATGATGCCCTTTATCTCAGGAATGGGAGAACTAAATCTGTTATTTCTATGCAGGCCATGTCCTATCTTTCTTAGGGGCAAGCCAAGGGAGCCCAAAGTTTGTAAAATATTGTACCTATATTAACAAAAATTAATAGTTTCAACTTTTTAATTACCAAAAGAAACAAGAATAAACTAAAATAAGTAAAACATCACTCAATTAAGAACATACCCAACATCGTGCTCTTCTCTTGTAAACACGTCAGGTAAAGCACTGACATGAAAAAAGGGTCCCAGTATGGTTTCAACTTCAATGATTCGTCCGTCCACGGGATTGCCTTTGCAAATCCAAGATGGATGATTGACCAGATATTTTGCACAAACAGGAATATCAATCAGTTTTTTAAGGGCTCTCAAGGGCTTCTGGAAGTCTTGAAGAGGCGAAGCCACTTCCCTCATGGTTAACTTCAAATCTTCATAAAGCTGCTTTAATATAGGATCCAAACTTTCATCCTCAAAATCCCTGAAAAAATCATCTAGAAACCCAGGAGGGGTTGTAATTACAGGAACACTGCTCCCACCAAATGCAGCAAAATCAGTAGAAGCTTCATAAAGGAACAGATCCAACAGAGGTGACTTCCCACTCACAGATTGAGGAAACATATCTGGGTTTCCCAAAACAATTCTACTGTATGAAAGAGACAACTGTCTTGCATGTTTTACAATTTCTTCCATTTTGATGGTTAATGTTTTATCCTTCATTGAAGGCAATCGCCGCAACTCTTCCTGTGCTCTTCTATAGCATTGGACTAGATACTGGAAAGGTGGGTCAAGGCCAGGAGTGGATAACCTGTCTATCAAAATTCTCTCCATTATGTCGATGGACAAAAGTAAGGGTCTGCCTTCACTCAGTACCTCAGCTGCTGTCTGCTCCAAATATACCACTGGGGGAACTTGGTTTCTTCCAGGTTCCAATGTTACTTGAAATATACGACGTAATAAAATATCTTCGACCTCAGCAGAGCTTCTGGTTGGCTTCGATTGTGCCATCTCTGCAAAATAATAATAAAACCTAGATTGGTCCAATGCAAAAAATAATAATAAGACCAGGACTGGTCAATATACAAGGTATTTGTCTAGCAAGAGAACGTCAGCTGCCAAACTATCCTCTAAAATAGGATTCTTGGCAGATTATATTATGATGTGAAAACATAAGAATTGGGCATTGATCAATTTTTAAAATGTCCCAAAGTTAATAAAAAGCAGGCCAGTGTCAATGGGGTCTTGGTTCAGCGATAAAGACGGAGACATTTCAGGCGACCCATCAGGGTTCAATTTCCCCCCAATACCTGAATAGGCAGTTGGGGTCAGGTGCCAACTGGATGCTTTTGACAGAATAGTACGCCTTTGCATCCTATAAAACAGGGTTCTTAGCAGATTATATTACGGTGCCGAGACATAAGAAGTGGGCATTGATCAATTTAAAGATATACCAAAGATAAAAAAAAAAAATGGTCAATCTGTCAATGGGGATATTTCTTTAGCGGTGAAGACTGTGGCATGTCAGACCACACACCAAGGCTCAATTTTCCCCAAGATATGAATAAGCAAATGGGATCAAGTGCAAATTCTGGGTAACATTGACGGATTAGTACCCCCTGTTGTCGCGGCTTAGCCAAATGGAAATATTTGTATTAATAGTTCACCTGTCAAGGACCGTTTCGCCCATGCAAGGTGCCCAACCTCTTCAGGCCAGTTGTAATGCTTTTACTGAGTTTAGAGGAAACACTATAAAAAGTCAATAAATAATAAAATGGCCAATGCCCAGTTGTAAACAAGATACAAAGAATGATAAATCTAAAATTCGTAGCTGAATAACATGCATACGCATCATTTTCACAGATCCAATTGTGCACAAAACACAAAGATCCGCATGCCTGTCTTCAGAACTTAGATTTTTACTGCATTGGACCTTAGGTGACAGACCATAAAATTGGGCATTTAAAAACATAGTGAAAAACCACAGAGTATGGTTAAAAGCCCAATTGCAATCGATACACGGAAATTCTTACATCGTAAGACTCGCATTTTGAAAACGAAAAACACACAAACCAAATATCTGCGAATATCCAACCGTAAGATAAATAAATAGTCCACAGTGCAAATGAAAATCACTTCAAGATGTGTTTCCAAAACTATGTTTTTAAAGATAATGGATCTTAAAAGTGTCAAACCACAAAACATGGGCATTGATCGATTCAACAGTGCCCGCATACGATCGAAAATGGGCGATTCACCATTGCACCCAATACACCGAGTGCAAAATTCAACAACCAGATTAACAAAACTTAAAAACGGAGAAGCAAAATAAGCAAAAACCCCAATTATGGGTTGAATAAAGAGGGCAAAATGCCAATCGGAATGGCAACAAGAAACTGAATACAGCGTATGTCCATACGGGTAATTTATGCAGGGTTTGTAATGTCAATTCTCAATTGAAAACCTTTATAAAATCAAAAGCTGAGGTGGAATGAGAAAATTTGAACGAATGGCTTACCTGTCTATAGCAGAAAGTCCAGAGTTTAGATATGAGCGTTCTGGCTCAAGAAAAAGATGGCAGTGCTGACAGCAGAGAGTCCCTGGAGTGGAAGTTGATACGAGAGCTGCGAGTGAAAGACTGGTCTGAAACCGAATTCAATGAAAATGGAGAAATTTTGTGGAAAATATATGAATATGCAATTGGGCATAGTTAGTTACTTGTTACTTCTTTTTGCTGGTCGTTTTAATTGGTCGTTTTGATAACAGAAGAGAGCCGGTAGAGCAGTGAAATGGTTTAAGGTCCTATGAGATATGGAGGAGCTTTTGGCAAAAGGTAAAGGTAACATTTTAGTTCCCATCCTTAAGGAGCTTGTTGGATTTGGCTTTTTGAAACATGCCCAAACAGGCTTTCATTCCTCTCCACATGACTCCGTGCACCATGGGTTTCATACTTTAAAGTCCCCTCTTTTTTCATGCCTCTCGAGAGAAATTAGGGCATCATGGTTTCATTCCTTTCCACATAAATTAGGGCACTATGAGTTTCATACTTTGACTCCCCTCTTTTTTTTTCATTCTTCTTGGGGCATCGTTGGTGTCAAATTCACATAATCACAAAGCTATATAAATACATTTTTTTCACATAATTTAGTTACATAAATTAAAACAAGGGTTGATGTGATAATAATAATAATAATATAATTTTAAGGTTATGACTTGTTAGATATCAAATAGATGTATAAGACTTCTTATTTGTGGAGCAAGGGACTCCATTCACATAGTGATTCAACTACTTCAATGTATGGAGATGCAAATACCCTACCCCCTCTAAATTTGAATTGTGATTTCTAATGAGGAAAATATGTGTTCTTAATTGTTAGATCCATTCAAGTTGTACAATTCATATGGCACCAATTTTACTTTTGGTTATTGTAATTTAGTATCTTTTTTTAAGTTAGATTCATCTTAATTTTGGATCTATCAAGCACAAAAATGAATAAAAAAACAAAAAAAATAAATAAATGCTTAAAAGATCACAATTAAGATGAATTTACACCATTTATTTTATGTCATGTTTGTTTTTCATTTTTTTTTAATTATTTTGTTTTTCACTTTTATATTACAGATGTCAACTTTCTCGTCATTTTGGTTTATTATAATTACGTTATTTTGCACGTCTCATCCATATTTGATTGTAGAGTGTACTTCACTTTGTAATTAAAATATCTAGATAACTTTTATTTCTCATATAATTGTACACTTGAAACCCTTGGAGACTTTACCATCGTCAATGAGTGTTAACCAAGGTAAATCATTGGTACCTATGTTCCAAGCACCTAATCTCGAGGGGATCAAGAGAATTGAACCCATGACCTCCCCATCTTGGGGAGAGAGATCTCATGTCTAGTTTGTCACCGCTTGAGGTAACCCTTAGGGATTTTTAAATATGAATGACTTGGGGGTGGGCTTTGGTCCAGTTATGTGTGCATGGGTCACAAGATCATTTACTATAATTTCTCATAGTGATAACCGCACTTTCGACCACTACCTCAAGGTGACCTTGTGGCTCCAAGAACAACCCTCATGGGAATTAAACCTTGCCCAAGATATCTAGTCGACTTATATATTATTATTTTTCTTTTATTATCACTAATACCATTGTGTTATGTTATGTTATACATTTAATCCATATTGGACTATAGAATACACCTCATTTCTCTCAATTCAATAATGTAAGTCAATTAAATGGACATAAAATAACACTTTCCCTCGAAAGAAGCTCAATAGAAATTGCAAGAGGGAATCAAAAAATTATGTTTTAGTCGAGGGGCGTTGCAAGTGGGCATGCAAACCTATATTGGTGTGGTCTTGCAAAATATTTCAACTCATACAAGGTTGTTCAAGCAATCCCTAATTTTTGAAGAACTAGCAGTAACCTTGATGGTTGTGGTCGATGACTAGTCAACTAGATTGGATGGCTTCATATGCCAATTTTACAAGGTGACTTGGGATTTTCTAGACCTAGACCTACTTCAAGTATAAAAGGAAGTAATCAACAAAGGAATCATTTGGAGCCAATATCAACAACAAAATCAGTTGCTTCATTCTAAATATTAATGACCCTGAACTTATTACTAGTTGGAGGCCCATCACCCTTTAAACGCCTCTTATAAAATTCTAACTAAGAAGTTGGCTCTGAAGGTTAAGCACGTCCTTCCAAAATTCATGCCCAAAATAAAATGGTTTCATTAAAGGATGACTCATATTGGATAGTATCATCAAAATGTGGAAGACATAGAGGGGACTAGGTGCTCAGGCCTTGATACTCTCTTCACAAAAAAAAATGGAAAACCATATGAGAGGGTTTAGAGGCCTCTTATCATGGTCGTGCTCAAGGTCGCAGACTTCAAACCTTCTTTCTAAGAGCACTTGAAACTTAATTTGTTCAAACCTCAACCTAACTCTTTATTAACATATGCAAGTCAAGAGATGTGGGCTTGTTTTATTCAATCTACTAAGGGTGCACCTTGATGTTTGTGTTGTATGTGATGGTCATAAAAGCCTTAGGATATCTAAGTGGGTCAAGGGATTATCAAGGGTATCCCTCTTCTTAAACTTGAAGTTGGTTAGATGGTTTAATGGTCATTTTGTCCTTGACTCCTTCCTCACTGCCCTTGAAGGGAAATATATTGTGGATGGTGTTACACCCCCAAGATGTTGATACTGAGAGGGGGGTGAATCAGTATCAAGTACAATTTAAAAACCTTTTCAACTTATACTTAAACCATTCAATTA
>CBVK0102353779.1:0-21696 GCA_900067695.1 Picea abies
TATTTTTACAGTCTCTGTACATTTCTTTGATTAATAAAAATCGTGTATTACTTTATATCTGTGACTCTTGTTATTTCCGCTATATCTCTGTTATATTTATGTGTTATATCTCCACTCTCATTTCTTGCCGAAATTAATCCAGATCAACCAGAGTCTACATGAGGTAGCTGTTCTAGAAGAAATTCTATGTCCCAAATCTCATACAAGTGTTTCTGCTCCTCCTGTAGCTGGAAGGTTTTCAATTTCCTCTTGGAAACATTATAGACTAGGTTGATTTCTTGGTCACCACACAAAAGGAAAATATCTTCAAACCCTCTCAAAGCAACGACAGGTTATTAGAGATCATGGTTGGGTTGAGCTTCGAATCCTGTCATATATGCCAGTGGATTCCTTTTTATAACATATTTAGTATCATTTCTCAGAGAGGTTTGGTAGAACAGATTGCATACAATCTCTCAAATTTAACGCTACACGAATAATATGTTCTAGACAATGTCGATCTTTAAGGGAAAAATCTGAAATTGAATGAGTGCAATCTTAGACTCTCAACCCAACAGTGCCGCTCACAATATTAAAGACCAAACACTTTGATCATATCCGTATCAACGACGGTCCCTCTCCATTTATGAATATCCCCATTGCCCCACTATGTCGTAAACAGCATTGTTTGAGCTTTTCACTGTGGAGCTTTGATTCGTTCGTTGTATCGGCACTGAAATTTTGTCAACATCATCCACAAAAGATTTGGAAGTAATCAAGGTGAAGAGAGTACCTGCGTGACATGTCAAACACACAACGTGGGGTTCCAACAACAACATGGATTGCATTCATGCGTATATATTGATCCTTATGAACACTGGTTTCACCAACACATGCATGAACTTTAGCCTGCAGGAAATCATCGAGAGTGTGCATGACAGTCTCGATTTGCTATGCAAGCTCTTGGATGGAGGAGAGAACCAAACCCTGACATTAAAGCAATCCATAACCGAGTTGTTGCGATATTGTTAAACAAAGATTCGTTGTCTTCTTCATTCCAAACTCGACCCAGAGATTGCTAGCCTTGATGTATTCGTTGATCTTCTTAACGACCTCTATTCGGGGAAGCTCATAGATGTCGAGGAACTTCTATCCCACCTTTGTCTTACTCACTGTTGTAGTTGTTGTCAGTCTTTCGCTACGACTATGGTAGTGCAGCTTGGTTGTTGACAATTGGAAGTTGCTATGGCCATTGATAGGACTCATTGTGATATGATGTTGATTTTTCTAGTGCAATAGATAATAGCACAACATTTCTGAAAACTGATAATTACTTTTAATGATGTTGTTTTTTACTTTTCAATTTATCATTAAAAAATTATATTTTAGAAATTCAACCATATAAATGTTGTAGAATAATAGTAGAGATCACAAAAAGAACGCAAGGTTTACTAGGAGATGTGAATTGCTTTAATTACAAATGAGTCAAACTGGATCCTTATTTATACTAAACTGACATCCCCAACAAACATATCCCCAACAAACATGACTTTTCACTTCTCACATTATAAAGACCAACCATAGTTACAAAATTCAACACTCATTATACCATTAGCCAGTTACCTAATAAATCATTTGAAACTAAGATTTGGAATACATTGATGGAGGCAATGATATAGTCTGATTGAGATGAACCAAAATATCAACAATAGCTTTAGTAGAAAACGAACTGGAGCCATTTGATATGTCACTATAGTGTAAGTTCACAACAGGGCAAGCAGATGGAGGAAAATAGATCAAAGTCATCCTAGTCTTGACTTGTAATGAAGTGAAAATTAAGATGAGATGCATGAGATGCTTCATTATCCCTTGTACAAATAAATAAGACAACAACATTCAATAAAACAAGAAAGCGTGTTACACTTACATAACCTACTACACTCTGCTTGCTCAAAAAGTATACAGTTTAATAGTTAGACTTGTAAGTGTCCACCACAAATATTTGGAGGAGCAATTGCCCGTTGTGCCTTTCAATTCTATTTAAAGGATTGTCAACTATTGGTCTCTGCTTCGCTAGAGTGGTGAGAGATAGTAATATATTTCCGCACACAAGACAATAGAAGAACAAATTAGATTTAATTTTCACCAAAGAAGATGATTACCCAGAGTTACTCAGATTTTAAATAGTTGATTGTGAAATTATGAGTGAGCCCTCAACTAAATGCACTCTTTAAATTGCTTGACACGCGTCTACTTCTGGTCTTTTGGCAATTGCATGTATGCATGGCCAATCTATTCTTTTTTACTGAGAGACAGAAGAAACAGTCAATTGATTCCCTTCTAGACAACTGTCAACCACTTGGCAATGACTGGTTTTTGCCTCATTAAAGTGTCAGCAAAAACAGTATATTTCGAACACAACACAATTGAAGAACAATTTAGATTTTAAGTTCCACGCATGGGAAAAGATGATTCATGGCCTTCTTCAATCAAATCTTCTATGGATTAAACTAATCTTGTAGAAAACAAACCCTCTTTTATTGGAGTAAATTAATTTTGTAGCAAACATACCCTCTTTATGGTAACAAATCTGAAGCTCTTTCTAGTCACAAATTTGATAAGAATTCAGGAAACAATTCAGGCATGCACAAAACTTTACTATGATGTTGGATTTGTACATGTTGGAACAATGTCCTTAAGGGTGATTGGCTAAATTCTAAATCAACCTATATCATCACAAATTTGATCCAAGTTTGCTACAAGATTAGATAAGACAACCCTAATCTTCCATTCTTTTCCTCAACTAAGTGAGTTCTTCAAGCTACTTGACACAGGGCTACCTCAAGTCTTCTAGTGGTTGCAAGTACTTTTGGCCAATCTGTCCATTTTTCAAAAAGATTGACGCACTAAGCTTTGTTGCTAGAAAAAGTTTCAAATCTCTCTAAAATATTTACAACCACTAGAAGGCTGGGGTAACCGATGTTTGTAATGTCCCCATTTTGGGGCATTATTATATTACAGAGTGTTATGCCTACCAGAGTAGCCAGATAGGGGTGACAGAGAGTTCGAGAGATATTGAGGGGTTTTATTGGGCCCGACTTGCATCATTCATCATCATGATCCATTCTGCACATCTTGGCTTTGGTTTCGTTGCATTTCGACGATTTTCGTAATTTTGAGTTATTATGTTAATTAAATTCACTAAGAAGGTCATAATGGGCATATTACTTGGAGAAACCTCTTAGTGTAATAGCTCATCGAAATCAGGAGGAAGAGCATTACATGATAAGATGATGAGAAGTGACTTTCCTTGGACGAAGAATCCATAAGGATGGATACATCACTTTTTAGAGGTAAAATGGTTAACTAATTAATTAATTAATTAAGTGATTTAATCAAGGAATAATAAAATAAAGTAAAAGTCACTTGGAGGCAGAAGGTCAACAATGAATTATGGTTTCGGGAAGCTATAAAGGAAGGGTAAAGCAACCTCATTCATGGATTATGTTATGATTTGATGTTGATAGAGTTTCCAGAGGAGGAGGAGAGTCGACCTTCTGTTGTTTTGTGGATTTATGGAAGAAACCACCACCATTGATTGGTTTTGGTGTTGAGAGACACACCCTAGCCTATCAGATATACCATCCAGGTATTTCACCATGTTATTTAGGAGTAAACATTTTGTAGTGTTTACGCAACTCAGACAGTGAGGGAGCAATGGTTAGAGAGAGTTTTGTGTAGTTGCACGAGGCCAAAGATTATCTTGTTGATTCCTTCCGACCCAGTTGAGGACTAGCCAGGGCGCATCTTTTGAGCCACCAATCATCAGATTTTGACAGTGGAATCTCTCAGAGCGCAACAAATAGCCAGATAGTGCGTGGCTCTTGAGGAGGACATTTGGGGTTCCAGAGGGAGTTCCGGATCAAATCCAAGGAAACCCTCCTGACCCAGTACAACATTGTCTAGGGCCCACATTTTGAGTCATATAGAAACATATTCTGTTAGTGGAATCATTAGGGTGCACTCATTGAGCCCAGGAGGTGCATAACCCCCCAAGGGATGACATCTAGAGCTTCCAACATCCGATCTTCAATCCATTAGTCATCAGTAGCAGCCTAGAGGCCAGGGCACTAAATTTGGGATAGTTTCCAAGTGATTATGTCGAGTATAGCCACCAGGGAGATTTTTCCATAGTTGTAGCAGTTGCCGTGAGTTTTCGAAACTGCATCTTTTTGTCGATCTATCTGTGCATGTGAAGATCTGCCTACATCATCTGATCATGGGTATTTTATATTAGTCGCTTGTATTCCAGTGACGATCCATGATATCTAGCCAACGATTTCATCTACTTTTAGCATATTATTGTATTTCTTGCTATTTTCCCTCATAATACATATGAAAGAGATGGTGTTTGTTCCTTATTCTTTATGCATCATATATTCTGCCTAAATATTAATTGAATGAAAGACACATGCAAAAATCACCAAGCATGTTAAAACATTAACTCAAACGCATCCAGAAACCTCCAAAGTATCAAATCAGAAAATGGATTTGACATCTTAACAATGTTTCTTAGACTAGCCGAGTTAGGAACATTACCGTGGTATCATAGCTAGTTTTCCTGTGAGCCTAATGGGAAAATTAGAGAGGAAAGTTTAGATCAGATAAGGAGGTAGATACATCATTACGAGCTAGTGGATTGATAAGAGAACATATGGAGCCTACACCCATTACGTGGGGAGCTTTGCTACAATTGCAAAATGCCTTGGGAGCCAGATCACAGATGCAGGGGTAAAGGGAAGGTGCACATTGTTGAGGTGCACTATGACAGTGAGGATGAGGAGATGCATGAGAATGCAACCATAGATGCCTATTTAGAGCATTCCAATGAGGCTAGTGATTCTTTCACATTTGAGGGACAATTGGGTGGACAGGATGATAGTGCATGTCCTTCATCTTCCCCATCAAGTAATGTTGAGGATTCAACACTTCAACATAGTGGTGACACTTGTGAGGATTCATATGTTTTTGCACTTAGACATGATGAGATTAGGAGGTTGGATGACCTACTTGTGGGTGTAGACACGGCTTCCAGGAAGTCATGTATGGAGGATGATGAGCTTCCCATGATGAGCGAGCCACAGTTTTCATCTTTTCAGTCACCTCTGCTAGCCACGATACATGAGGATATCAGTGGCATTCTTGATATGGTAGAGGAGCCTTGTGTGGGGATTGTACACAAGGGACATATGGATCTGTAGACCCAGGAGGAGAGGTATGGCTTGGAGTTAGTTGACCTTACACATACCTATCATTATGAGGAGAGTGAGTCACCGCTCTTGGAGATTCCATTGATGGACCAGGTTGTGGAGATCGACAACTTGTTGGGACACTTACTCCTAGGATCGATCTATAGTGATGAGGATGCACTCCTTATTGGTCAGGATGACCATAGCACGTGTCTGGACACATCTGTATGGGATCCAGATGTAGATGATATTAGTAGGGTGAGTGCACAGAAGGATACATCTGCCCAAACATGATACAATGCGATTCAGATGGGGGTCACAATTGGTGATGGTGTGCAATGGCATACAAGAGGACTCAGTAGCACAGTGGACAGTGGGTAGTTCAGTACCTTATCTTTTGAGGAGTGCGTTGTTGAGGATTCCATTATTGACACTAGCAATGAGAGGCATGAGGTAGCACTTCAACATGTTTGTGATCAGGAGCCACGACACTTGACATGACAGTTTAGAGTCAGTGAGGATATGATCATGGAAGCCACTAGATGCATTGATGATACACACACATTGGTGGTAAGTTATTGTTGGAGGGCCTCGATGGCACATGATAGTTCAGATAGGGGACTTGCCATTGATGACTACCATACACTCATGGAGAGAGTGACTGTGATGAGGGACAACTACCAACAATTATTGATGGATAGAGATTACCTATTGGAGGTTGGCGAGATGTATCATAGGGCACTGAAGGAGTAGGAAGTTGAGGTGGACCGACTCACTCATGAGTTGGTGAGCACATGAGGATTCTTGGAAGGCACATAGAGAACCCTTCAAGAATCAGAGTCCATATTAGAGGATCTCCTTGAGGAGGCTAGTCAAATATCCACTATATCTATCGCAACAGAGAGTCAGATATATTCTTCAGTTACATTGTTAGAGGATATTGGTGGCTTGGCAGAGGAGCACCAGTGGATGGAGGATCATGAGGAGATGTACTTAGTAGAGCATGGAGATTCCTCTCCCTTGCAGCAGTATACAGATATGGGAGATTCCTCTCCCTTGTAGTAGTTGCATGAGTGATGATGGATGGAGAATGATTGAACCACAGTTTGTGGAGATACCTATTGTTGTACCAGATGGTTGGTGTTCAGTGATTAATACAGGCAATTATTTACCATGGGTGTTGACGGACGAGCTTTTGGTCAAGTCTTTGGGATTGATCAAAGCATATGATACTTTCCAGTCCTATAGTTGGTTGCATATATTTATGATAGCCTTTCCCGATACTTTCATCATTGACAACAACACAGGGGGAGCTAGACATTGGCAGGGGACATGGAGAGTTGGTAGGCTGAGAGCACCTGATAGGAGTGTCTTGATTACATACATTAGGATAGGGGTGGATCATCAGGGGTAGACAATTGAGGCCCTGGGCATGATGGAGAGTATCCTAGGCCATGAGACAGAGGATATCTCAAAGGTTGCTACATATTTAGAATCTCATTGGGATGAGGGTGGAGGGATTTCGATAGTTACCAGTAGGGCACATCAACAGTTAGTGGGGATTTGAAGTGATGAACTTCCAAATTTGACATGGGATACAGGAGTCCATTTGGTCAATAGTTTGTTTCATCTTATGAGGATCCAGGAGTGGAGGATCCAGTATGGATACTTTGAGCATACAATCATGATCAAAGTAGAGCAACATCAACATGATGGTCCCTGCCAGAGACTAGCATAGGACCCTGGGATTACAGGGCTTGGCATTTCATTGATTGATGGAGATGAGTGGACCTTTGCAGGAGGAAGTCACTTTGATTTTCCATTGAGTTCCAGTATTAGGGAGATCACGTCACTGACTAGTGATTCGTTGAGGTCTTGTAGTACCTCACTATGGCAACAACATGTTCAATCAATGGGGGTCGTGTTGTGTTTGGTATGGTCTGCTAGGATAGACTCATTTCAGGTTGAGGTTGTGTGTTATTTGTAGGAGACTCATGGTGTTGATATTTTACAGAACTATACTTCATAGGGCATTGCAATTCACATCTTGATATGGGATCCAGGGATTGGAGTGCTTGGTAGTTCAGTGTTTGATGGAGTTAAGTTTCGAGTAGAGTGGTTTCTTGGGGGGTTGACTGAGATTCCTTGGCCATTAATCATTATACTCATCAGGAGCATTTGGGTGTCATGCGTGGTGAGCACTTGGAGAGGCCCCATCTTGAGGGGAGTCAACTTTGTGTCACACAAGTGGATATGGGACCCCGATATCATATGCAGATTGATTCAGTAATTACTTGAGGACAAGCAATATTCCAGCAGGGAGGACTATAATGTCCCCATTTTTGGACATTATTACATTACAGAGTGTTATGCCTACCAGAGTAGCTAGATAGGGGTGACAGAGAGTTTGTGATATATTGAGGGGTTTTATTGGGCCCAACTTGCATCGTTCATCATCAAGATCCATTCCGCACAGCTTGGCTTTGGTTCTGTTGCATTCCGACGATTTCCATAAATTTGAGTTATTATGGGTCATATCTTAATTAAATTCACTAAGAAGGTCATAATGGGCATATTACTTGGAGAAACCTCTTAGTGTAATAGCTCATCGGAATCGGGAGGAAGAACATTACAAGATAAGATGATGAGAAGTGACTTTCAATGGTTGGAGAAACCATAAGGATGGATAAATCACTCTTTAGAGGCAAAATGATTAATTAATTAATTAATTAATTAATTAAATGATTTAATCAAGGAATAATAAAATAAAGTAAAAAGTCACTTGGAGGGAAAATGTCAACAATGAATTAGGGTTTCAGGAAGCTATAAAGGAAGGGTAAAGCAACCTAATTCATGGATTATGTTATGATTTGATGTTGAGAGAGTTTCTAGATGAGGAGGATAATCGACCTTCTGTTGTTTTGTGGATTTTTGGAGGAAACCACCACCATTGATCGGTTTCGATGTTGAGACACACCCTAGCCTATCGGAGATACCATCAAGGTATTTCACCGTGCTATTCAGGAGTATCCAGTTTGTTGTGTTTGCGTAGCTCAGCTAGTGAGGGCGCAAGGGTTAGAGAGGGTTTTGTGTAGTTGCACGAGGCCAGGGATTATCTTGTCGATTCCTTCCGATCCAGTTGAGGACTAGCCAAGGCGAATCTTTTGAGCCACCAATCATCAGATTCTGAAGGTGGAATATCTCAGAGCACAGTAGACAGCCAAATAGTGCGCAACTCTTGAGGAGGGGCATTTGGGGTTCTAGAGGGAGTTCCGGATCAGATCCGAGAAAACCCTCCCAACCTAGTACAACATTGACCAGGGTGCACATTTCGAGTCATATAGCAGCAGATTCCATCTGTGGAATCATTGGGGCGCACTCATTGAGCCCAGGATGTGCGCAACCCCCTAGGGGATGACATCCAGAGCTTCTGGCATCTGATATTCAGTCCATCAGTCATCAGTAGCATCCTAGAGGCCATGGCGCTTAGTTTGGGACAGTTTCCAGGCGATTCTGTCGAGTATAGCCACCATGGCGAGTTTTCCATAGTTTTAGCAATTGCAGTGAGTGTTCTGAATTGCATCTTTTTGTTGATTTATCCGTGCATGGGCAGATCTTCCTACATCATCTGATCACGGGTATTTTATATTAGTTGCTTGTATTCTAGTGACGATCCACGAGATCTAGCTAACGATTTCATCTGCTTTCAGCATATTATTTTATTTCCTGCTATTTTCCCTCATAATGCATATGAATCATAATGCATATGAATGACTCAAACACATCTAGAAACTCCCAGAGTATCAGATCAGACAGTGGATTTGACAACTTAGCAATGTTTCTTAGACTAGCCGAGTTAGGAACATTACAATGTACCTTACAATTCTGGTCAAGACACTGGCAGACAATGTTCTTTGCTTCGATAGGGTGGTGCCAGCAATATTTTTGTACACAAAACAAATAATAACAATTTAGATTTACTGTTCTACACATCGGAGGAAATAACAGTTACTTATCTATGAAAACAAATATCTAACAATTTATATTGGAAAATAGGAAAAATAACCACTGAAACATAAAACCACCTTTAAAGGGATTTAAAAAGTCCAATAAGAAGTGTTTAACAATCTCTCTGAATGGTATATGAGCACAACCACAGAAAGACTCGGTACAAATAGAGAAAGATCTTAATTGTTATACATGCTTCCAAACTGTCCTAGCAAATTGTGACAGCTATCAATGCCCAGCCCTCTGCAGAAGTCAAGGCCTGATCTTGCTCTTCGACAGCAAACCGACATCTTACCAGCTAGCCAAATGACTGTTGTTTTACCTAACTGGCGTGGTGACATCTATGCTGCATTTTTTTCCATATGAAACTGCTGCAAACTTCACTTCAACCACTAAACTGGCATTTATACTACATTATCACTCAATATCACGTCAAGAACTGAGAGTAGGAAAAAGTTTACGACGGTCTAAGACCCGGGTACAAGTGCTTCAGATGGTCACACAGAGAGTTGTTGAAAGAGTTTCTCATACAGAAATCCTTCTTAGTCGTTTATCCATTTTTTTAGTGTGCACTCGGAATTTTCTTTGTGGAACAAGAACTTAGTGTGTACTGGGATTTTTCTTGTGTCTTTGTGGAACAAGAACTGTAAACGTCTCTTTGTGAACAAGAACTGTAAACGTCTTTTTGTAGAACAATAATTGTAAAAGTGCTTTGTGATGATGGTTTTATGATAATAATGATTAACTTCTAATTAATGAATTAACGTCCACTGAGAGTATTATCTTCTTATGGGCTGGGGCTCTGATAACACTAATACCTTCTTCTATTGACATTCTGGGCTCTGATAATACCTTACTTGGCAGAGAAAGCTTAATGATTGTTCAAGCGCTGCTCATATCACAGTAAGAGTAACCGGCCAAAGCAGCAGAGTAAATAAAACACGAAACAAAAAATATTAGCGAGGAGGTTGAACATTTACCTTGAAGGCTCCCCGTCACTCATGGTCAGAAATAATACTGGTTCTAGCACTGGGTCGGAGGATAAATAACTGGGGCTTAATAAGGTATGGAGCCAAGGCTCATTGATGTAGTAAATGAAACTAACCCTCGAGATCTCAATCATATCTCAATGAAACATGACCGCAAACTACAGGGTACGATTGCACTACAAAAGTATGCCCGGAAATCACCCAGAGGGAAGAGATTCAAGCTGACTGAACTCATTAAAATTTACTACAATACATAGATGACCAACAACAACTAGAGGGGGTTGTCATTCCTCAGATTGAACAGCCTCCCCAATAGACCAAACAAACATGACAGATCTAAAACTCTAGGCATATCAAAACTGTACATCGCAGGGCAAAAGAAGCAATCTACCCGTTATCCAACCAGGTCAAGCCGTGAGAGCCTGAGACTGTACAATTGCATACTGACGGGACGCCGTGACTCAAAAATCTCTAACCGAGAAATCAAATCCCTAGAACCATTACGATTCTGAAATTTACAGGAGACAAAAACAAATTCATTAAATCCGTGAAGCAAATATTTTGGCAGGTTGGGAGAGTCCAGAAGGAACTCGGGTGACAGGGAGTCGCATCCGTGTGGGCTGAGCACGAGGGCTCGCTCCGATCTGATCTGCTATGCTAGAGTCGGGGTTTGGTTTAGATCCTAGGACAGCATAGGCGCAGAAAATAAACCGACACAGATGTTTCCAGAAGATAGCGAAATATTACTTAAATACATTTTGTCATGATTACCGGAGTGGATTTGATAACGATATATTATGATTATTTGAGTGAGGTAATGTTTTCTTGGACATGGCAGTTACACTTTTGACTTTTTACATTGAGAAGGGTACTTTTACTTACAAATAAGGCTTTGTGAACTTTGATTAAATTCTAATTTTAAAATAAATTAAAAATAATATTATTTTTATTTTTAAAAATTTAAAAAACAATTAAAATTAAAAATAAATTACTGTTATTATATTTTATTTGTATGTGGAATTTTTTACAAACAATATGATAACAACATGATATTCTCATATTCATATTTAAAGGGGAGACAAGAATATTGGTGATATTCCCATATTTAAAGGGAGAGGATAATAGTGTAGCTATCATGATGAGTGTGGTGATCACTTCATTGAGAGGTGGGTGGGAATTGTGATTAGTTGGGTGATAGGTAGGTGGGAATTGTGATTAGTGGTGTGACTAGTGCATGGACAATTGTGATTATAAAAAGAAAAGTTAGTAAGTGGGCTCACAAAAGAATTAAGATAAAGAAAATTTATTAAGTGGGTCTAGAAAAAGAATTAAGATAAAGAAAAGTTAGTAAGTTTAAGTGGAACTTATGGACAAAAGAATTAATTAGCATGGTTTTGTCTCAAACACTTAAGAGTCCACCATCGACTCAACACTCCACTGCATCACATTTAGAGATATAATAGAGACAACTTGGGACATAGTAAGGAAATATTTATGGTGTTGTTTATTGATTTCCAGAAAGTCTTTGACGTCGTCGTGAGAGAGAAATTGGGGGAGAGGTATATAATAGAGACAACTTGGGACATTGTAAGGAAATATTTATGGTGTTGTTTCGTTGATTTCTAGAAATTCTTTGATGTCATCCTGAGAGAGAAATTGTGTGAGAGGTGTTGATCTACAATCGTTGATCAACGTTAGTGCGTACATATATATCCTTAGTCTTTTTCCCTTGTTTTTCTTTGCTCCTAATATCTTCTTTACTTAGTCGTTTTCTCTTTTTATTATGTGGGTTGTAGATCAGGCTACCATCATTTTCCCAGGTTCGTAGACCCGCAAGCCCATCTATCTTTACTCAATCGATTTTTCTTTTTCTTGCAATCCCAACACTTATCCATTTTTATGTGTTGCGGGAGACAAACCCATTTATGTCCCGCAAATCCCCATGTCTCGTGTCCCATAGTCACATAACACTCAGAATGACCCTTCTACCTCTGTGTCCCCCACTTTGCACCTTTTACCTCTTTATACTTAGTTGCTTCTTTGAATGCATGAGTCTCATTGCGAAAGACAAACCCATCCATGTCCTGCAAGTCCTCATGTCCCGTGCCCCGCAATCTCGTGTTCTCCAAAACGACCCATGTACTTATGTGACCCGCATAACATCATCTTCTCATACTTAGTCTATTTTCTCATTGTGGATGAGGCAGTCATCCCATTTTACCTTTCTCATCTCTTATGTCTTGTGTCCCGCAATCTTGCAATCCCACATGCACCATATTGCACTCTCCATTCCTCTTTTCACACTTCCATACTCAACTGTTTTCCATCTTCCACGACATCACGTCACGATTTCTCGATCGCATTTATTTCCCCCCCACTACCTCAGCTGCCACTTGTGTGAACATAATACCATTATTAAAGTGGCAAAGATTTTGTAAAGCTTTGTATTAAATTCTAAGTCTTATTGTGCAAGCCGAAAAATTTGAAATAAGAACTATGGTGGTTAATAATCAAGGCAATACGTGATAAATTTAATAAAGGATTAATATGTTATGCTATAAAAATAATATATCGACAGTAGCACCACCTATTGGTAATAATAGAAAGCAATGCAAGTTATGTCAAGTAGAACAAAGGACATGTATTGTGGAGATACAATTGACACTCTCGAGCGTGAAGATCACGAGTTCTAGTGGTCAGAAGCTTACAAGTGGTACAAGGCTCTCCCTCTAGTCGAGAAGGAGACAAACCAATTTTGGACCTCAGGTATAGTAGTGGTTGGATGTGTACTTGAGGTGACGGATTTCAAAGGGCTAGTTCTTTGGTGTGAAGAAAAATTTGATACAAAAAGAAGAACAATTCAAGTTCAGGGGAAACAACCCATCTCTATGGCTCCTCCAGTCTTCACAAGAATGCTACGACTTCCAAAGCCCACCATGCAATTCAATAATGAGGAAGCTGATGAATTTCTTAAGGAACACAGAGGAGGAGCAGACCTCCTCGAGAAATATTTGGCCGACCCAAGAGCTAATACCAATGCTACTAAGATTGAGGTAAGTCCTTTAAAATACCCCTACAAAGACTTCGCCTAGTTGTTTTCCCATATAATTTGACAAGAGTCCACGACCTTTGTGCTAAAAAATGTTATGTATATTCTTAATTTTTTTGTGCATGAGGATGCCTTGATTGATTAGGGTTGGATTATTTCAAATGAAATCTCATTTCAACTGGGTAGTTTGAAAAGAACCCAAAAATTCTACATGAATTCTTATTTGATATTTTCCATAGCTTACTGCCACATGTTTGAAGACTTGCAGAAGGAAAAAATGTTGATTTCAAGCTGGAACTAGGCTTTGTCTAGTATCTAGCATTATGGAGACACAAGGTTCAATATTATTTCTACCTGGTCCACAACAATTTTATTTTTGAATTTAAAAATTAATCTTTGGTCCTAACACATCAAAATTGTCACTTGAGGTTGCCTCCTTTATTTCAAAGAAAGGAATTTTTGAGACTACAAAGTATTTTAGTGTTATAAGATTATTCGATTTCCAAGGGAAACCTCTTTTGCTCCCTTTCTATGTATTCGATAGACACTTTGTTATAGAACTATGAAGATAGTACAAGTATTGGGCACACTTCTTTAATGAGAAAATAAAAAAGCAGTTCATCTTGTTTCCTTGGAGAGTTGGAGAAGTTGTTGTCAAGAACATTTCACATTTGGATGAATTCACGAGACAATTTGACCAGCTTGACCTGAAAGAAGTTGAATGTGTTGAGGGTTTTCACCCTAACGATCTATTTACTACACATAAGTCCATGGTGAGATATTATTCTTATTTCACTAAGTTTGAACAATTTAAGGAAGGAGGAGGGGATAATCAAAATCTCCTTGAGACCTCAGTCGATGAATCCCTTAATGATATTGAAGAATTAACTAGCACTAATGAGTGTTATTGACAAAAGGACAGTCTGAGAATTAACAAACAAAAACCAAAATTATCCCAGTGTTTCACGGAAAAGTACCCCTACTAAGACAAAACCAAGAAATAGTGGTCTGGAAATGAAAACAACATCTGTCAAAAATTCATATGACGGTGGTGATAGAGACCCTACAAAAATAAATCTTGAAAAATCCCATGTTGTGCATATCTCTGCTAAAAGAAAGAGAGAGACCCAAAAAATGGGACTGGAAATACCTGAAATGGAAGAAAGTCCCTGAGTAATGGATGTGGATGAAGTTATCGAAGTACCCAGCTGGTCAAAACAAGGACTACTGGAAACCCAAAAAATTATTGAAGTTCTAGTCACCCAATAACCATAGATCTTCAAGGAAGAATATGTTACTCTTCACCACGCAACCTACAATAGAAATTCCAAGAAATTGTTGATAGAGAAGGTTAACATGAAAAACAAGAAAGTGTCTGAAAATGGAAATAATAAATTGATTTCCATGAAGTTGCGCCTTAAAAATTGTACAATTTCATGAGGCAACCAAAGAGGCACTGAAAGAATTTGTTTGTAATACAAAAAAAGAAAAAATAAAGTGTTAGATAACCAAAATAAAGATAAGCATGAAGGTCATATTATTAATTGATATGATACATGCATATATATACATATAGGTGACCATTGGATTTGTATTCCAAGGTCTCTTGGACTCTTGATAATCGTTACACTGTCACTTGACCTTTCACATTCCTACAGAAGTGAGTAATACCATAACCCTAGAGGATTAGGTTTCCAACATTCCCCCCCTTAATCCGAAGGGGTGTATATGAGTCCAAGATGAGAACTAATATTTGAAAGTGGGTAGCTGAAATATGGAAGTGTGCAACTGCCAATGGTTGAATGTGCTCTCTGAATCTGGTGGTTTTTGGATGACCACAAATCGAATGATGTTGGTGGTTTAAGGAAAACCACAAACCAATATGGTGGTTTAAATATGACCACAAACTCTGTAACTTGGCTCTAGGCTCAATGGTTCCCGAAAAATTTCCTAAGTTAGCTAGAAGCTAGAAGCTAATGTCTTCTAATAATTGGAAGTTTTCTTGAATGTTGGTTTAAAGATGACCATAAAATATGATGTAGAAGAAGTTGGAAGTCTTCTACCAAGTGGATTTTTAAGGGAAACCGCAAATCGTTCTCTAGTAGAAGTTGTAGGCCTTCTACTAAGAGGTGGTTTAAGGAAAACCACAAACCAATCACACTCACTTGTTACTGCTTGATTGATGGGACTTCCAAACTTGAAGCCCAACTGTCAATCACTGATGTTTCCTCCCCATTGTTAGGGACAAGGTGATAAGATGCAAATCCTTTCAATGCAAGATGTGTCAATACTCGAGAGTGAATTCGTTGATATGACTAACATATCTTCTTGACTATTGATGACCATTTCCAAGAAGTCATCCACCCATAGTGGTTATTTACTCTTGTAGATTCATTTTGGCAAGAAAATTTGCTTGCAAGGATGAAGAATGAAGCATTGATCTTCAACATGGCCAACTCGTTGATAGTGTTGGCATTTTAGGATCTACTCTTGAAATAGAGCAGGTGAATATGAACTTTCTTGCAGTAGTTCAATGCTCTGGAACTTGATTGGTTTGGTGTAATATGGATTATGAAAGTTAACATCCTTTTCATATTCGATACATGTTTTATTCTTGTTGTGCCTGATTTCTTCCCAAGGTATGATGATTGGCTTGGAAAGAGGAAGTTGAAATGCACTTGAATATGGAGCTGTCTCATTGAGTTGTTGTTGCGTTGGTTGTTGATCTGAATCAACATCTTCATCTTCATCATCTTCCAAAGGAGGAATTTGAAGGACTAGTTCATATTGTTGTCGAAGATTCTTTCGCTCAAGTGCATCATGAAAAAGTTGAGTCTGAGTTTGTAGCAGTCCTGCTTTGGCTTGCGAAACTTGCAAGCATGTTACAACAAACTACAAAGTGGATTTGTCAATGGTGACTGTATTGTCCACAAAAGAGAGGATTAGACTGTTCAATAAGTCTAATATTTCCTCAACTTGAGCCATATAAACATAATTAGACGTCTGATCTAGGTGGATATCAATGGTCACCCACCTATTCTACTTGCTCAAAGAACACTTTTCCATTTTGGTAGTGTTTCTACACTTTTTCGGGTCCTCAACTTCTAGGGCCATTTTGAGGCCCTAAACAATGTTTTCTGGGCATGAAAATGCCCAATCAATAACCAGAGGCATAGTGTGGTCCAATTAATATGTGTAATTCTCAGCTAGACCTTTCCAATGGGATATTGAGCGTGCCAAAGGGAGATCATATGCAAAAGTTACACCCCAAGAAGTTGGCGTACCAACTATCCTTATCAGGGCCCATAATCATTTTGGCGTTTCATCTCCTAGGGTTAAGTTTTTGGATGTTTAGGGTTTCCTCATTGCTTCTTTATGATAAAAAATCCTTTCAGCCTCATTGTAATGTGTTATCCCCGATTTCATGGGATAACCAGGAGATCATGTCTCGAGGCCCACACGTCCTAGACATGGAGTACCGAGAGCAGGATTGACATGAGCATGGCCCTGGAGGGCCCATCTTTCTTCTTCTTCATCAGACCTGTCCTGTCAGCAGCAACAACATCCATCACCTTCAGCTTGGACTTGTATCAGAGAAGACTCTTGCTCCATGAGGTAATTGGTCCAGGTATCATGGCATGTGTCATGTTTGATCATTATAACTTTCGAATATATGCA
Organism: Picea abies; assembly: GCA_900067695.1. Lineage (NCBI taxonomy): Eukaryota > Viridiplantae > Streptophyta > Pinopsida > Pinales > Pinaceae > Picea > Picea abies. Next base: position 16,953 of record CBVK0102353779.1, read on the forward strand.
TTAGATTCCTTTCATTTCTGACGACTGCTTGGATCTTACACTAACTGACTTGACCATGGTTGGGGAATTAACAGGGTGCCCTAGCAAGCTTGTATCCATAGGTTTTGGTTAGCCACCAGGGGGGATCTTGAAGAGCCATCGTCCGCTCCCACCATATTATCATTTTACATCTTATCTCCCATCCATCTATCCCATTCCCTTAGTCTGGACATTAGGATGACCTATTTGTGGGGTTACGCTTTATCCCATGGGAAGAAGGGGCTAAAGGCCCACGGGGTAAAAGCAGCTAGTAAGAGATAAAAGCCATAAAAAATAAAACCTAGAGATGCCTCGCCCAGGGATCCCCGAGAAGGCAATAAAAAGCCTCTCAATAAGAAACAAGAGGGACCCGAAGAAAAATAATAAAACAAGACCTAGCAAAGAGGATGGGGGGTCTCATCATGAGCCAGCCCATTATGTTCATAGGTACCTAGCAGTATGACATTGCCATTTTTTGGTTACGACGCCAGGGCAGTGACCTTTGGTTGCATGGCCAAGGGAAAGGGGGTCTCATCACGAGCCAACCTTATCATTTCTGTGAAAGTACTCGTGGGTAACACTATCAGATCTGGTCACCACACCAAGGCAGTGTCCTCTAGTTAGGCCTTGAAATAAAAATAAAGAAAAAGCAATGAATAAAAGAAAGAATAAAGGCAATAAAGGGCTTGGAAAGAATTGCATCCATGACAGGTACAACTCGCCTCCTACAAAGGCACCCATAGATAATATCACCCTTGTCGTCCACTATGTCAGGACATCCTTTGACCACACCACCTCGTGTTACATGGCTTGGATGATATCCTTTGGGAACTTTCTTCTTCTTATGGATGCTGGCCCAATAGGGAACTTTGTCTTTTTCTTCGGCTTTGTATAGTAGGTCAGTGTAATGTCTTTGAGCTATTAGATGATATGCTAGGGGTTTTATGCATGCATTTGATAAAATTAATGATGGACATTGCTATGATCCCGAGAACTAATGAGCCCATGGAGGGCGAAGTTTTTGATGTGCAGGACCATACCCAACGGACAGGTACCAGGTGGACCAGTACACATGGGGAGATGATTAGTTCAGACCTCCATGGGGCTGAAGAGCCCATCAGATGGTTGCTGGGACCTCATCAGGGGTAGAGACAGGGCAATGATTGGTTGAGCCTTTGCACGAGAGAAGAAGAAAGACATTTTCATTGAGGATGCCTTGGCTGAGCCCAGTCCTAGGGGGTTGACCCACTACAGGTGGAACGTGTCCCTCTATTGACCTAGGATGTCCTCCAGGGATCCTTGACGTCACCTCCAGCGTGTGGTAGCTTTATAGAGCAGTTTGGCACGCGTGGTAGAGTTTGGAGGCCCAGAAAGGGCCAACGTTTGTCTTCTAGTGTTGAGATTTGCCCTAAAAAGGGCCAACGTCTCCCTCAGAGGAGCTAGACGTCCTGCTTACTGCTCATTTAGGGTTTTCTTTAGGCAGTTTAATGTAAAACAATATGATTTTTAGTTATCAGCCTTGTCAGCTGTTTTAATGACCTAATTTTTAATTAAGGGTCATTGGATGATATAAATGGAGGATGTTTTCCCTCATTTTGACATAACACACTTCACTCATGCAAGTGAGATCTGATTTTTGCGCCCTTCTTGGGTAGATTTGTTGTCTAAAGTAAGGCGCACTTGCTATTGGAAGGATATTTTTGGCATTTATGGCATTTCTCTCAAGGAAGGTTTACAACTAGGGTTTGCTTATGCTTTTCTTCATGACATGTAAGTAAATTTTCTTGCAAAACTTCTTAAATGAATGGTTGTAGGTGTAATTTCTTGCATTTTCTTATTGTATTGCTGATTTAAAACCCTAGGTAACAAGCACACAAGTAGGTCATTGTTACATGTCCCCTTAGAGAGAGATATTTTTTAGCCATTGAAGAAAAGAGATAGAGCCTATCCTTTGCTACAATTGTCTTGTTTATTTTGAGCTAGCGTTGAAGTCTATAAGTTGAAAAGAGGAGACATCCTAGGCCTAGATTGCCTACACCTAGGGTTTTCACCTTCTAGGGTTTGAAAGCTTTGTTATTGCAACACTTTCTCCCTTAGACTTATGCTTTAGGCTAGCCGTTTTGCCAAGTTGATTTAGAGAAGGAGGAAAGAGCACGAGGCCTTGCTTAAGCAACACTGAAGTGAGCCTCTTTCCCCTAGGGTTCTCATTCTAGGGCCCTGCCTTTGCAACACCATAGAACCCTACCTTCTAGTCTCTGAGTCATCATCCTTTCGAGACCTTGCGCCCTTATATTTTGACTCCATTTACCCTAAGGCACTGATTTGATCTCCAACGTTGAAGCTTTAGTGTACAAAACTACTTTCAAAACATAAATTTGAAACCCTAACTAACATAACTAACCTAACTAGGGCTGACGTCATAGTTGAATATTTCATCTTGGCACAACAAAACTATGATATAAGAAATTAAATGATGATTTGAAGCATTTATTGAGTAAATTGTTGATTGGACACATTGTTGGCTTAGTCATCTTGGTAGATATTGATGAATTGATGATCTTTTATAACTAATTGAAAAAACGTTGACTTCATTCTGTATATATTGCTTTACAATTTCTTATTACATGATAGTAGATAGTCATTGAAGTACTAACCCTTTGAGTTGTAGCCTGCAAATACATATATTGTGTTTCTATTGTATTGTTCTGGGCAAGTGTTTTCAATAGGGCATACACTTTATTTATTAGCTGATTAGCTGGACTATTTGACCTAGGTGGTAACCTGTGAGGAGGGAACTCTAAAACTTGACTTAATACTTTTTGCCTCTTCAAACCCCAGGTTGTCGGGGACGTCTCCCCTGGGCTAACCTCCCTAAACAAAAAGAACCTCCCCATCAAGGTGACATTGGGCAGGGAAGGTTCCTGATACGCCAGTTTGTCCTCTATCCCTTAGCCTGTGACCTAAATTAAAAACTGTGCGATAACATTTTGGCGCCGTTGCCGGGGAACATTGAGTCAATCTTCCTCAATGATAAATCTTTCGGTAAGCCTTGCCTTAGAGACCTTTCTCTTACAATCTTACCTGGCGACTCCACTAGACTTTATTCCCCTATTCTTTGATAGTTTCAGGAAAAATATCTGGCGATTCCACAAACCAAAAGGAGATTCAATAATCCTCCTTTAGCTTTCAGAAGGAAGCCTCCTTTAAATTCACCTGTTGTCAAGTCACTTTTTGGAAAGAGACTTCCTTTAAACATGTCTACCTCTCAGACCGGCACTACAAACCCAGTGAACAATCAAAGACAATGGTCATCTACTTTGTTCAAGCCATTAGACATGTCAGCCATACCTGGCTATCCTAGGCAAATTCCACCCAAGTATGAAAAGTGGTTGCCTAAGTTTACCAGCACTGATGCCACTAGTGCCAAAGAGCATATGAGTAACTTTTGGGCATTTTTTCAGCTTCACCCCATTAGTGATGACACCGAAGACTTAGTCATGAAGTTATTCTCTGCTACCCTTTATGATGCTGCAAGACGTTGGTATCTCAGTCTTCCTGATGGAAGCATCAAAACCATGGATAGACTTGAGCAAATATTTCTCAGAAGATGGAGCATTAAAGAAGACCCTAACATGCTGCTCACCTGAATAAATAGCCTTTCTAAGCATGAAAATGAGTCTATTTGGGAATTTCACACCAGATTCGAAGCTTTACTCCAAAGAATTCCCCCAAGCCATCATCTGAAAGATGACTATCTTGTTCACATTTACACCAGGTCTTTCAGTGGCCAACTAGGGTATCTTCTTAGAGACAAAGACCCCCAATCCATTCAAGAAGCCCAAGAGCTCGCTACCAAGATAGAAGAAAATCTCCTCTCATCCAAGATTGAGCTCTTTACTAACCCTAGGGGGAAAATAGATACCAAGCAGAAAGTAGTACACAATGCTGAGCCTACTTCAGATGTCTGCACCAGTATCAGTAAGCTACAAGCTTCCATGGACAACATCATGAAAAATCAAGAAGAGATGATGAACATGATCGTTAGACTTGAAAATTCCCAGACCCAAGCACCTAGACCTCCATTCAAAGGGAAATTTCAGAAAGGGAACCAAGCCTACAAGCCAAAGAATGAAAATGAAGTCCCGAATACTCTGGCCCCTACAAACGTCGTTGATGAAAATCCTTGGTGCCTAGAATGCAGTGAAGCACATTGGGAGAATGAATGTCCTTATAACACCAGCCAACAACAAGTCAACAATCCGGACTGCTTTATGAATCTTCCTCAGATAAATATTATGGATATGGAACATCAACAGGCCCTAAAGGAAGCAACAAGAGCAGCAAGAGTGGCAATAATAAAAAACATGGACCAGGAATCACGAGAAAAGCTAAAAAAGCAAGAAATCCAAGTATATAGGAGAAAGAATCCAAAACAACCTACCACTAATCAGCCAAAATCTCCTGAGGTTCTTCCTCCCAAGACATCCAAAACTGATAAGGTTACCCTTGATTTTGACTTTGAAGGAGCCTTGTCAAAGATGCATGTAAACGTTCCCTTAAAAGAAGCAATCAAGATCCCTTCTATTAAAGAACGCTTTAATACCTTCTTTTCGGGAACAACTGAGCCTGTGGACCCCCCAATTATGTTGCAAGCTGATCACTTCAGGATCCAGTATGGTGAAAACCCACCTTTCTTCATGACTCTTATGATGTGAGATCGGAAGAG
>CBVK0102353782.1:584-40051 GCA_900067695.1 Picea abies
TGTTTCACTTGGTTGTTTAAAATTAATTAAGCAATTATAGTGACCAACAGATAGGATACTAGAGGTAGCTCCACCTACTGCCATTTCTTTCATCTCTGCTAAGAAATGCATGTCACTCTCAAAGTGAACATAAGGTAGAAACCACATCCATGGCCTTCGCACACGGCCTCTCCATGTAGAAGAAGTAGGTGGAAAAATTCATGGAGGAATACAAAGACATATTCTCCTCACCCACTTGGGTACGTTTGCATTGTCAGGTCAAACATTCAATCAATCTGACCCCTAGCTCACCTCTACCCAATGGGCCAGTCTATCGTCGCTCTCTTATGGAAAATGAGGAAATCAAGAATCATATCCAAGAGATGCTCGAAAAGGGGCACATCCGACCAAGCTCCTCACCACATGGAAGCCCAATTGTACTCATGCAAAATAAAGATGGGACTTGGTGACTCTGCATTGATTACAAGGCCCTAAACAAAATCACAGTAAAAAACCAGTACCGAATTCCTTGAATTGATGACCTTCTTGACCAACTCAAGGGAGCCAAATACTTCATTAAGATTGACCTAAAGTTCAGATACCACCAGGTCCCAATAGAACAAATTGATGTATGGACAACTTATTTCAAGTCCAAATAAGGTCTTTTTGAATGGCTGGTCATTCCCTTTGGTTTGACGAATTCCCTAGCCACTTTCATGAGGTTGAAGGATGATATCTTGCGACCTTTCACCAATTATTTTGTGGTGGTATATCTGGATGATAGCCTCATTTTCAACAAGAGTTGGGTGGAACACTTGCAAGATATTCAGCATGTCCTTCACACTTTGCGGCAACACAAGCTATATGCTAACTTGGAAAAATGATCCTTCGGCATGAACAAGGTCCAATATCTAGGCTACATTGTTGATGAGAATGGCATGCATGTGGATCTAGCCAATATCCAGGTCATTCATGATTGGATATTCCCGACCAAACTAACTGATCTCCAGAGTTTCTTGGGACTCACCAATTTCTATCGTAGGTTCATGTTGGGATTCTCCCATATCGCATGGGCCCTCAACCAAGTGACCAAGGGTGGTGGAAAAACAAAGTTCATGTGGGGATAATCACAATAGAAAGAGTTCAATGATATGAAACATCTCTTGTGCTCAGCTCCAATGCTCTCATTACCCAATCTGTAACAACCTTTAGAGATTGAGATAGATTCCTTAGATTATGTTGTGGGTGAAGTTATCACTCGGCATGATCATTTAGTGGCCTATCATAGTGAGACACTATTAGATGTCATCTGTAAGTACGCAAATTATGACAACTAAATGTATTCCATTGTACAATCCTGTCGCCAATGGAAGAATTACATTCTCGGGAAGGAGACAATCATCCACACTGATCACAAGCCTCTGCAGTTCATGCATACACAAGGAAAATTGTAGAATGATCTACATCAAAAGTGGTCCACATACTTGTAGCAGTTTCATCTCAACATCAAATATAAGACATGGATTACCAATTGCATCTTTGACTACCTTAGTCAACCTCTAGTTGCAACATTAACCATGGTGCTCCACTCCTGTGGACATGAGGCCTTCGGGTGGCCCCAACTCTATGAGAGCGATCCTGACTTTGCTACTACTTACCATATGATGGGTGTAGGCACGCCTTCCACTTAATTTCATCTTCAGAATGGACTGTTGTGCTATTTGGATATTGGTGGCCACCCACCTATTCCATTGGCTCAAATCACAATTGTCTATTTTGGCAGTTTTTCTACACTTTTTTGGGTCTTGAATTTCCAGGGTCATTTTGAGGCCCTGAACAACATTTTCTGGGCACGACAACGCCCAAACAATAGAAAAAGGCATAATGTGGGTTGATTAAAATGTGTACTACTCGTCTAGACATTTTGAATGGGCTATTAAGTGTGCCAAACATAGATCGTATGCAAACGTTACGAACCTAGGAAGTTGGAGTACCAACTAACCCTATCGGGGCCCACAAACCTTTTGGTGTTTCATCTCCTAGGGTTATGTTTTTGGATGTTTAGGGTTTCCTCATTGTTTATTTATAATAAAAAGGACTTTCATCCTCATTGTAATGTTCTCTGGTGAATGAGTGTAGCCATCACATCTCTTCTCAGAGATCAACTACCACCATTCGAGCGAGTTTGTTTCGTTCTGCATTTTTTTTTACAGTTTAGCACATTTCATTTATTAGTAGAATTCAAGTTTCATTGTATCTCTGTGTTTTTTCTATAAATCTGTATTTCATTACATTCCATTTATAGATTTGGATCAACGTTATAGGGTTTCTTTCTACTCCACCCTTGAACAATCAAACAAAATTGTGCATACTTAGCTAGCAAATAAAGGGTGTCGGTTTCTAACGAAAATGAACTCATTTGGAATGTAAATCGACTTAATTTCAAAAATGCAGAAGTAAACTTACAATGCTTCAAGTGTGTTTTCACTAAGCATATTGTTGTTGGATGATTAGAGAGATCTAATTGTTTGCTATCAAGGTAACCAGTTGAGAGGAAATCACCAAGATGGTTGTGCACCAATGACAATGCATATACACATAACTCTATGGGTGCGAAGATTGTGGCACAATGAATTGACACTTTCATTCTCAATTGATAATGATCTACGTACATTGCCAACATCCAAAGGAAACACTATTTGTGTATGAAAGAGTAGGAGTCGCTGTATGGAAATCTTCCAAGCCATACAAAAACCACCAAGTAGTACAATAGCCACTTGCAGGTAGAGGTATATTACAGGTTACATAATTTTTCTATTAGATAGAGAACTTTTTGAATCTCCAAGACCTAACCACAATCCCAAGAGTTACCAAGGCACTAGAATGAGAAAGACCATCAACAATATTTCTTCTCTAGGAATTGATACAATTCCCAAATGAGACAGGGCCAAACTCCTCGGCCTTCAGGTTTAATGAGACAATGGGTTTTAGGGTTCTCAAAAATTCTTCGCAGCTTTGTTATTCAATTTTTTTTCAATTGAGTCATGGTGTATCATGCATGGAGTCTTCATTGTTCCTTTTATCTTCTTTGGAGCATGGATAATCGTCCATTTACAGACCCCAAGGATTTTGCTCTTTGAAATCCCCTGCGACAACTAGAAATGGGATGTGGTACTTTATTTCTATTCAAGGAATTTGCTCATTTGTCCCAATGCCACAAAAAAACCTTGTAATATCACCATCAGAGTTATTTGTTGCATAGGAATCATATGTTGCACAAAGGATTCAAGACAAGTTTGAGGACTTAGCTCTAAGAGTGACAAATATGCATAATGAGGATAAAGATATGATAGTCCTAGTTGGGGATTTTTTTAATGTACCAATGTGAAAGGATATTATTCACCATGTTGTCTATTGGTATCTAGAAAAAAGACAATAGGAAACACATTAAAAAAAGACAATTAGTGAAGTTAGTGGGACTGGAAGAAATCCATGGCCACAAAAGGGTACAAGGAAATCACGTCATGGAAACTTATGAGGACCCCAGTTTAGACATGGAACACCAATGCATGGACCTAAGCCTCGAAGTCATGAAATCAATCTACAAAAGAAATTCCGATTCTTGGGTCTCAAAACAAGATTGTCAGCTTGTACAAATAAGGAAAAGCTAATGGTTTTTTACACTTTAGATTTGACTACACACAAAACAAAGGAAGTAGTAATTTATATTTCTTAGTTGGTAGAACACTCATTTAGGGTTTGCACTAAGAGAAAATTTCAACTATTTTTTGATATATCACGTAACCATAGGTTAGGGTTTGCACCGACAAGGGATGCCCGAGAGGAGATATGAGAGCGTATATGGAAGGCCAACGTACAAAGGGATAGACTGAAAAATGACGTTTTGTAGAGGTATAATGGAAGACTGATGTACATGGGCACATAATAATGCAAACTGGTAAGCAGGAGGTTAGATGTGTTTCACACAGGAAGGCAAACATAAATGCTAGAATTTGATACCACTATTAGACAACCAAAATAAAGATAAGCATGAAGTTCATATTATTAATTGATATGATACACATATATATACATATAGGTGACAGTTGGATTTGTATTCCAAGGTCGCTTGGACTCCCGACAACCATTACAATGTCACTTGACCTTTTACATTCCTACTCAAGTGACAAATACCATAACCCTAGAGGATTAGGTTTCCAACATAAAGGAATTAGAGACAAATATGATTTTGAAACCATTGCTTGCTCAACCATTAACCACAATTCAACCAACACTTATCCTAGAGGACATCCTAGAAAGAAAAAATAAGGTGAAAGGTTCATCCAGTTTTTTGTTGGCAGTGAGAAAGTATGTTGGAGATGGAATTCAAAAAATAATATACTTAATCCAAGAAATATGGGAGCTAGCAGAAACTCTACTAGTTTTTCAATGAGGATTATGCATTTTAAAGAATATCTCCAAAAGGATCTAGAGAATGACGAAGGTTTTTACAAAGAGGTTGTGGGAACATTTGCGGAAAAAGTTTCAAGTTTAAGTGACACCCACATAAGAGAACATAACCTTCCCTCTAGTCTCCAATTGAAGCAAATCAATGCATGTTGGTTCAAAAGAATTACAATTTTAAGAGAAATGTTTTCTGAATTGGATGTTGTGAAAACAAAGAGAGGTAATCTTTTTCTAAAACTTGTTGATCTTACAAATGAACTTGATGGCCCAAATTTATTAATGGATACCATACTTATGTCTAAAGACCAACTAATGGATGAACTTGAAGCATTAAAAGTTGCATGGGTGAGTGAGCCTACTGAATCAATGTAATTCTCCAAAGAAGAGGTTGAAAGGTGGCTTGTCTGATATATTAAAAAGAATGATGACATCGAGGACACGTTACACCAACTAAGTATTGACTTAAGAGAAATGGAGAATGAACTATTTGAGATAAAAACCATGCACGAAATAGTGAGTTTTTCAATGAGGGACTACATTGAAGAATGGTTAAAAAGGATTTGGTTAAGATTAGTAATACTGTTCAACATGAAGTGGTTACAATAGTTATGCCACCTCCAACATAGCAACAACCACCTACAAAAGAAGCCTCAACAATCAAGTAAAAGGTTCAAATATTTTCATCACTATAAGTCAAGTAGCAATCCTATTCTCTCCCTTGCCATCTTTTCTTCTATAGTCATTTGTCATATTGCCTTTTATGTTCCCAACAACCTGTGAAATCTAAGGTTGACCCTTGGCTATTTTCCCCTTCTCTTCCAGGTCTCTTTCATTTTATGGTCTGTGGGAGCCCTATCCTAGTCCTCTTTGAAGGACAAACACAATATCTTTTATTTGTATTTGAAGACATTACTACATATTTATTTAAAGACATCTATTATTTTTTCAGGTTCTCAGAGAACTCATTTGAGACATACGATTATTGATTTATCAAGACTTTTAATTTGAGCATGAGATTTCAGATGTGTATCTATCATAATCTTTATTGGTTTAATGAAATGATTATCTATATTTATTTGTCATATGTGGTCCATATTTTCCTTCCCCTTATGTTGAATATTGTGTTCTACTTTGATGAATGTTGTGATGAAAATGTCATCCTATTTCACTATATACTCTTTTGGTTTATACATATATAACATATTGTAAATATTTGCTTTCTTCAAGGTATCTGGTCCTTTCTTAGGTATTCTTTGCATGTGAATATTTATTTCAAGAATAAGTCTTATCCTCTCTCAAACATTTTATTTGTTCTTGTATGTTATTTGAAATAAAGGAGTACCACCTCTTTAAAAATGCAGGGGGATTTATCCTCGTGAGGTTGAATTAAAGATCGTATGACAATATTTTAGATCAACAAGAGGTTGGTAGAAATGGGGCCCCAAATAGTGGGAGGGAAGCAATACACTAGGTATATGAAGATTTAAATCCCAATAGTGATATTGAGGTAAAGCAACATTGTCCTATATCCCCGACACTTTACATTGTGTGCATAGACATAATAGAACATTGGATAAACATGAAAGGTATGGGGGTGTGAATATAACAATGATTATAATGAGAGTCTTGATTTGCAAATGTTTCCACACTCATGGCCAAAGAAATATTTAAGTCAATTTGTTTGTTTAAGGTTTAATACTAGCTTGTAATTTTTAATATGAGCTAAGGAGTCATTTTTAAGTCAATATTAAATAAATTCAAAGTCAAGTTGTTTGTTAAAGTGGATAAGAGGGTAGTCCATAACACCATTTAATCATTAATCTTATTAAACACAACAAATCATCAACAAAGAAGAACAATACACATAATTTTAACATGAAAAAAAACAAATGTTCTTTTTATATATTTATATAAAGTTTACTTTTCATTTACAAGCTACAACTTGTAGGAGACGCCAACCCCCTATTTTGACCACCAACTCAAGGAGACAACAATCCCCTGTTTTGAGTACCAACTCAAGGATACAACAATCCCCCTATTTTTCAAGCACCAACTTGAGGAAGATGCAACTCCCTGTTGTTCATGCTCCAACCTGTAGAGGAATTTAATCCTCCCTTGCTCCACCCTTCCACCCTCACTACATTTTTAATCTTCAAACTTGGTTTTCTTCCTTTGGATTCTTATTTTGTTTAGATCTTCTTATTAAATCACTGAATCACCTCTATTGCTTCTGTCTTCACAAACTTTGCTCTGTGTTTTTTACTTCTTCTTTTGTTGAATCTTCTTTTACATGGACGTGTTATCCAACTGCTACCACTATAACCTCCAGGTGTGCCCATGATGCCCCTTACGTGGCACACATTGTAAGTTGGGGGGATTTGAACTTGAAACCTCATGGAACTTCATATTCACAACACTTGCCAATTGAGCTACCCCCCCCTGGGGGCATGTTTTGCCAATATATTACTGTCGCTCTTGAATGATGTTTTATTATCATACCTCAAATGATATGCTTATGAACTATTACTTTTTTACCCCCATATCCATTTTTTCTCATAACCCTCTTCTTTATTTATACTTTTCCATAAGCTTTATATGAAAAGTCATGTTCTTCTTGAAAAGTCACGACTTTTATTAAATAATAATTGATTTTTCCCTTTTAAGTTTTAATTCACTTTTTACCTTACCATGGGTAAATACCACCATCGTTTGCAAATACCATTTGCACATACCATGTTCTCTTTCACTTTTACCCTTTTTCTTTAACTCCACTTCACTTTTACTTTTTTCTTTAACTCCACTTCACATTGACCTTTTTCTTTAATACACTTTCATATTTACTCCTCTTTCACGTAAACTCCACTTCCACCTAACTTTTCAACTTTTGTTATTTATTAAAGTCATATTTATATTTAAATCACTTTATTGTTACTCCACTTTTACGTAAACTCCATTTCCACTTAACTTTTCACTTTTATATTTATTAAAATGATACCAAGGTCACATTTATATTTAATCCATTTTCTAACCTTCGACATCAATGCCAATTTTATTGAAAAATCTCCTCCTTTACTCCTCATTACCATGTAGTCTAAATTATGTAATACATAGAGATATTCAATTGGATTTATATGATCACCAATTTACCCTTCACAAACCATTAATATTCTCTGACTAAACAATCAAGGCTTTCATTATTTGTTCTAGATATATAGACATTAATATGAATGCATGTAATCGAGCTCACACATGAATTTAACAGAGTTATAGTCCTGGGAGAAGACAACGACCGACAGTAAGATTTTGATAATGTACGGGCTTGTCTCAATGGAAATACCATATTATCCATTGATAATGATGACCATATTGACACTCTTTGACATCAATTCCAACACCATAACACCATGTCCAACATTCTACCCCTTTGGCATTGATGGAAACAAAGTAAAAACTCCTTATTTTCAATCTTAATTGAGTTTTACTGTTTATTCTCCCCCTTTGACAACAATGGCAGAAGGGACATTTATTTGATCCCCCGAGGTTATGCTCCCCCTATCCATGTACTCATTTTCTGATGAAGCTTGTGCAATTCAATTAGATATGGATATTACCCCCAATTTTTTTCTAAGGTTTTCAAAAGTACTTTTGGGAAGAGGTTTTGTGAATATATCCACAATCTGTTCTTTTGAACTAACATACTCCAATCTAACCTTTTTGTAATTAACTTGATATTTCAAAAAATGATACTTGATGGGTATATGTTTGTTCTTTGCATGCATGAATGGATTCTTGGAGATGTTGATGACACTTATATTGTCACAATAGATAGGTATTGACTAATTACATTCAATTTTAATATCCTCCAATGTTTGTATCATCCATAATATTTGAGTGCAACATTCAACAACTGAAATAAATTCGGCCTCTGCTGTAGATAGTGAAATTGATGATTGTTTTCTAATTGACCATGAGACTAGACATTCCCCTAATAAAAATGCATTCCCACTAGTGCTCTTTTTGTCATCCACACTACCAACCCAATCAACATCTGTGTAGGAAATTATCTCATATCCTGTATTCCTTGGATACCATAAGCCAAAGTATGATGTGCCCTTAAGATATATAAATATTATCTTGATAATCATCACATGTGATTCCTTGGGAGATCATTGAAAATATTTCCACTATTCCTACTCCCTACATGATATCATGTCTACATGCAGTCAAATATAATAGGCTCCCAACCATATATCTGTAGAGAGTTGAATCTACAGAAGGTGACTCATTTTCCTTGCTGAGTTTGCAACGAGTTGTCATTAGAGTTCTAACCGATGCACTTTCAAACATTCCAAACTTTTTAAGTATCTCTTTCAAGTATTTGGACTGAGTAATAAACACTCCTTTCGTTGACTGAGTGATTTGAAGTCCAAGGAAAAAAGTTATCTCTCCAATCATAGACATTTCAAACTCTTTTGACATTTCTTGAGAAAAATTATAACTTGATTCATCATTGTTGCAGCTAAATATGATGTCATCCACATGGACCACTGTGACTAACAAAATGTCTTTTTCAATTCTAATATAGATATTGATGATATACATGCCTCTTTTGAATAATTATTGCAACATGCCATCTCTGGGTGCTTGTTTAAGGCCATAGAGTGCCTTCTTCAATCTATACACTTGTTCTTCTTTTCCTGGTTGTCCAAATCCTTCTGGATTCTCTATGTAAACTTCTTCTTTTAGGTCTCCATTCATAAACACAAAATTTACATCCATCTGATAGACTTTAAAATTCTTAAAGCATGAGTATGATAGAAATAATTTGTTGGATTCCATTCTTGCAACTGGAGCGAAGGTTTCTTCAAAGTCCATCCATTCTACTTGTGCATATCCTTAATATTTCTTTATTCCTTATAACCTAACCATATTCATTAAATTTATTTTTGAAAATCCACTTGGTCCCTACCACATTTTTGTTCTTTGGTCTTGGGACAGGTTTCCAGGTCTGATTTTTCTTTATTTGATAAAGATCTCCATTCATGGCTTTGATCTAGTCTTCATATTTTCTAGCCTCTGCAAATTTTTTGGGTTCTATTAGGGAGAACAATGCTTGTTCTGATTCATATGTTAGTTTTCTTCTTCTTTCAACTCTAGCACTTTTGTTACCAAGGATTTGACTTTCAAGATGATTTTTTTGTATTCTCCTTTATGGTACTTTTGTATCTTGTCTTGGTGATTCTTCCTCTTCCTTTTCTTCTTCACTTTGTGATTCATCCTCTTGTATTTCTTTAATTTCTTCATCATCACCATCTCTTATCCTTTCATCAAATTGTGGATTATCTTGAGATTAGATCCATTTTTCTTTTAGATCATCCACTTTTAAATTTTCACTTTCCAAAATCTTGTGTAGCCTTAGATTATAGCATCTGTAGGCCATTTTGTTAGATGAGTAACCAATAAATATTCCTTCATCTGATCTAGAATCATATTTTCCTGGGTTATCACCATCTCTCTTTATGTAGCATTTTATCCCAAAAACTTTGAAGTGTTTAACTGATGTTGGTCTGCCAAACCACAACTCATATGGTGTTTTATTGTGGTTAAATCTAAACTATGCTATGTTAAGTATGTACATTGTTGTATAGATTTTGTCTCTCCAATATCTATTTGGTATTTTGGCTTCATTTAACATGGTTATGGCTGCTTCTTGAACAATTCTATTTTTCCTTTCAACATCTCCATTTTTCTGAGGAGTTCTTGGAGATGAAAAGTGTCTTTTAATTCCATGTGTTTCGCAAAATTAGTTGAACTCATTTGAGGTAAATTCTCCTCCATTGTCTGATCTTAGGAACTTGATTTTGAGATCAGTCTCATTTTCAACCTGTGCTTTGAAGACTTTAAATTTTTCGAATGCTTCTGATTTTTCTTTGAGAAAGGATACCCAAGTAATTCTTGTATAGTCATCAATGAATAAAATGAAGTAATGTTCACCTTGTATACTCTTAGTTCTTGTTGGTCCACATAGGTCAGTATGAACAATTTCTAATGGATTTGATGTAGAGAATTCCTTTGTCTTGAATCTTACTTTTGTCTGCTTCCCATGTTGGCAGTGTCTACAAACATAGTTTGAAGGTTTTATAATCTTTGGCATGTCTTTCAAAGATTTCTTTCTACCAACTTTTATCAAGTTATCAAAGCTTATGTGTCCCATTCTTCTGTGCCATAGACAACTTTCATCTATTTTTCCCATGCAACATTTTTCTTCTTCTTTTGTGTTTTAGATATATACATCACTTGATGTCCTTGGTGCAACATCCACTAATTTTCCCGAGTCTTCTTTTATAATTTCACATTTTTGAAAGTCAAATATGAGAATGTGTACATGATCACATGTTTGGCTCACAATGAGGATATTAGGTTTCAAATTTTCAACTAATATCACATTTTCTTCTTTAGCTCTGTTATTTCCCAAATTCACTGTATCCCTTCCAATTATCTTGGTAGAGATATCATCTCCAAATATAACACTTCCTTTTTCTTTCATTTTTATATCTAGAAATTTTTTTTGATCTCCTGTCATATGCTTTGAACATCCACTGTCAACATACCATTGGATTATTTTATTCTTGGCTTATAAGGCTACCTTACATTATGTTTCCTTTTCTTCTATTTGTTTTTCTTTCCATATCTTCTTATATTTTTTTCTTGACTGTTGGAAATACTTGTGTACATGGAATCTTTTGATAGTCTACAATTACTAGCTTTATGACCATAATTGTTGCATTTGTAGCATTCAATATCGAAATCTTGTAATGGAGAAAATGAATTACAATTTCTACTCCTTTGATTGCTACTAGACTTTTTGTTCTTATGTCCATATCCTTGAATACTTTAATGATAGTTCTTTATATAAGATATACAATATAAATCTTTCTGCCCAAAATTATGACAAGAAAAACAATATCCAAGAAAGAGTTGTTGATACCTTTTTGGGGGAATTATTCTTGGAGTAGTATTTCTTCTGTACTCATTTATTTTTTGAAAGAGTGTAGATATTTTTTGATTAGAGTCAGTATTTATCTCGTTCTCTTCTTTTTGAAGGATCTATGAAGGGAAGTTGCATAAGTCCTTGTATTTTTATCACTTTTTTGAATTCCAGATTTTGAGCCTTTATTAGTTTACGTGTGATCATAACCCAATCCAACCTTATTACTTGATGGTTTTTGACTATTAAGGATGTAGTCCAAGATTATTGAACTACTTTTAAGCTTTGAAAGGTTAGTTCCTTTTTCAAGTTTCCTTCTTAGGAGAACTATTTCAGCCTCTTATTTTTCACAGTTTGTCTCCTTGTCATTAAGTTGTTTACTTAAGAATTCTTCAATTCTTCTAGCTTCTTGTATTTGAGTTTTCAAATCAACAATGATTTGTTCTATTTTCTTGATGCTTTTTGAAACTTCTTCTTCTCTTGATTTTTGTTCTTCCTTATAATCTAACAGTTGTTATTTTAATGATTTATTCTTACTTTTATTTATTCTTAATTCTTCGAGAGAACTAATAAGTTCTTCTTGAAGGTCTATTTCTCCTTCAACTTCAGAGTTTCCTTCATCTCCATTATTATCTTTAGTAGTGAGATTTTGAGTTTCTATGCCCATAAATATAAGTTTCGTCTCGTCATCTTCACTTGTGTCAGATGAACTACTGTCTTTGGAGTAAAAGTTTTTATTTTTGTAGAATTTCTTCTTGTTTCCAGTTTTTCCCTTTTTATGTTATTTATGATTATGATTTTATTCATCACCACTATCCTTCTACTTTGGATAAGGACATTTGGAGGCAAAATGCCCAACTTTTCCACAATTGAAACATTTGAGAGGTAACTTCCCTTTGTATTTCCCACACCCTTTATTGAGTGTTCTTATAAATTTAGCCTCTTTCTCATATGATATGTCTGAGTGAATTTCATTTGACACATGGTAATGGTTCTTTGTTGATTTTGAAGCTTTTAAAGTTGCTTCCCTTTTTTATGGCCTTTTTTGCCATGTTCTCATTTCATAGGCTATAAGAATCCCATGAAATTCATCCATTGTAAGTTTGTCAAGGTTTTCTCGATCTTTCAAGGTAGATTCCTTGGCATAATATCTCATTGGTAATGATCTCAACATATTTTGGACAATAATTTTGTCATCTAAATCTTCTCCCAATTCTCTGATTGAGTTGACAATTTCATCTACTCTTAGAAGAAACTCTACAACGTTTTCTTCTTCTTTCATCTTCAAGTTTTCAAAGTGTCCTCTGTATGTTTGAAGCTTTGCTTGCTTGAATTTGGCATCTCCTTCATAGATGATTTGTAGTTTGTCCCAAATCTCTTTTGTTGATTTACAATGCATGACTTTGACAAATATATTATTTTCTAATCCAACCAGAATTGCATTTACAACTCTTGAATTATCATTGCAGAGTTTCATTGCAGTTTTGTCTGAAGGAGCAGTTTCTGGTACATCATAACCATTTATCACAGATAGCCAAACATCACATCCTAGTTCCATTAGGTAACTTATCATTCTTATACTCTATAATGAATAGTTATCTCCTTTGAATAATAGAGCTCTGTTTGAGGACATCCCTTCTTATTGATCCATTGTGATTTCTTAGAATCTTCCTTCCAATGATTAAACTGTGATGAAGGAACCCACTCTGATACCAATTGTTGGAATATTGTTTAGTACTGAGAGGGGGGTGAATCAATATTGCTTCTTTTTCACAATATTTAACACCACTTAACGATTAATCTTATTAAACACAACAATTGATCAATAAAGAAGAACAATACACATAATTTTAACATGAAAAACCATAAATGTTCTTTTTATATATTTATATAAAGTTTAATTTTCATTTACAAGCTACAACTTGTGTGAGACACCAATCCCCTATTTTGAGCACCAACTCAAGGAGACAACAATCTCCTATTTTTCAAGCACCAACTTGAGGAAGCTGCAACTCCATGTTGTTCAGGCTCCAACCTGTAGAGGACTTTAATCCTCCCTTGCTCTACCCTTCCACCCTCACTGCATTTTTAATCTTCAAACTTCAATTTCTTCCTTTGGACTCTTCTTATGTTTATATCTTCTTATTAAATCATTGAGTCACCTCTGCTATTTATTTCTTCACAAACTTTTCTTTGCGTTCTTTACTTCTTCTTTTGTTGAATCTGCTTTTTTGAATGCCATATCTGATCTTTTGCTAATATATTATTGTCTCTCTTGAACGATGTTTTATTGTCACATCTCAAATGATATGCATATGAAATATTACTTTTTTACTTGTTTATCCGTTTTTTCTCATAATCATCTTCTTTATTTATACTTTTCCATAATATTTATACGAAAAATAATGTTCTTCTTAAAAAGTCACGACTTTTATTAAATAATAATTGATTTTTCCCCTTTTAATTTTTAATTCACATTTTACCTTACCATGGGTAAATACCACCATGGTTTGCAAATACCATTTTCACATACCATGTTCTTTTTCACTTTTTCACTTTTTCTTTAACTCCACTTCACTTTTACCTTTTTCTTTAACTCCACTTCACTTTTAACTTTTTCTTTAATACACTTTCTTATTTACTTCTCTTTTACGTAAACTTATTTTTACTCCACTTTTAAGTAAACTCCGTTTCCACTTAATTTTTCACTTTTGTATTTATTAAAATGATACCAAGGTAACATTTATATTTAATCCATTTTCTAACCTTTGACATCAACAAAAATGTAGTTTAACAATCTCCCCCTATACTCCTCTTTACCATGCAATCCAAATTACGTAATACACATAGATCTTCAATTGGGTTTATACGATCACCAATTTACCCTTTAAAAACCATTAATTTTCTCGGACTAAATAATCAGGGCTTTCATTCTTTGTTCCATATATATAGACATTAGTATCAATGCATGTAATCAAGATCACACATGAATTTAACCGAGTTATAGTTCCAGGGAGAAGATAACACCTGCATAATAAGATTTTGATAATACATGGGCTTGTCTCAAGGACAATACCATATTATCCATTGATAATGATGACCATATTGACCCTCTTTGACATCAATGACAACACCATAACACCATGTCCAACATTTAAGTATAGTTTTGTTTGGTAAGATTGAGAGTCTAGTAAAAGTCAAAGTGAATGTCAAGCAAAGTCATGAAAATTCTAGATAGTTTTTTTTTTAAATTTTTGTATCAGGAGTCAAAGTTAAATTATTAATGAAAAGAGTTGAAATTGAAGAGTTTTACAAGTTTATTCAATGGAAAAGTCAAAGTTGAGGATGAAATGTTAAAGTCAAAATTAAAGGTGCATGATTGGTGTTACCCGACACCTTTATAATTCTTGTATTTGAAATATGGGTGCATGATCGGTTGTACCCGACACCCTATGTTTATTCTTCAACAAGTGAGCATGAATCATTAAGTTTTTAAAATGGGAAAAGGAGGAAAAAAACTTCAAACAACTAATCAGGAAATTGAACTACTACAACAAGATCTTGATGATGCTTTGCAAGAAATAGACAGGTTATAGAAGAAAAATAATTCCATAATTGGAAAAGTTGCAGAATTCAAATCATGAGATAATGAAATTTATCATGGATTTGTTAGTTCTGCTACACAATGCATCGATGCATTAAAAAAAAATTAAATCACTAGATCATATTGTGGATGATATTTTCAAAATTCAAGATCAAACAGATAAATTGATAGAATCATTGCAACACAAGTTATTGGAAACATAAAATGTGTTGTTTTCACTCGAAAGTGAAGTAAAAAAATTAAAACAAGAGAAAGTAAAGTGTGATGCAATATGTGATACAGGTGACCTAATTCAGAAGATTAATGTTTCTCGTGATACTTGTTTTTTGGTTGATGATAATAATGTTGATGTACATATGTCTCTCTCTTGTTCTGAGGCTCCAAATGATCATCCTAATGATATTTCTAAATATTTATCTTTTAATGAGGATGTTGAAATAGGTTGATTCGAAAAGAAAAAAAAAAGGGAATATGTTCAAAACTTTTGAATAAAATGAGTTTTGAAGGAAAAGGTTTAGACAAGAATTGTGAAGGTATCCAAAATCCCATACAAACATGTGTAAGACCAATAAATGAATGCCTTGGTTATGAAGGTTAAACAAGTAATGCAATTATCAAATTAGTGAATGCAAAAACATTAAAACCAGGTGAATAATATACAAGTAGTAGCATAAGCAACGAACCAAGATCAAAATACGCAACAACAAACCAAGTGCAAAAGTAGGAACCATGTTGCAATAATTGTGGAAGAATGGGGCATGTAAAGAAAAAATATTGGAACTTACATACCTCCAGTATTTGTGGTCTTACAAATCATGATCATCACAAGTGTTGGAATAGAGAAATACCAAAGTCTCACATACAGGTCCAATGTGGTTGGATAGATTTCCATGAATGGTAGAATATTGTTTTTATGTTGAAAGGTTTTTATGGGGTCAATTCTTCAAATGTACAACAATATTTCCTGTACAAATTTCATGAGTTAGTTGGCGCTCCAAAAGTCAGTTTAACATGTTTAAGAAAGAGTTGTTAGTTTGAATAATTTCTTTGATCCAAATGAATCATGAGTATTTTTGTATTAGTTCATGGTAAACCAAAAACCACTTTGTGATGAAAGATGTTGGTTTGTGGTCAGCTGAAACCACTTAATGTCATGAATGGTTCGTGATAAGATGAAACCACTTCAAAGTTGTAATGGATAAGGATGAGCCAAAAAAAACCCTATGTATGATGTAATGGTTGAAGGGTAACCCATAGAAAACCCATGGGAAGGCCAAGGGAAAGCTAAACAAATTCTTGATACAAAGATGATGCAGTCTAGGTGATTGACTCAAGATCCATAATTATCAAATAAAGATGCAGCTCAAGTTGATATGGGAAGACAACAACAACAAAAGAAACAAATGTAGATGAAGAAGACAGAAGATGATGCAGATGAAGAATACTAAAGATGAAGACAAATCAAGACATCTAGATTGAATCATAAGTACTCATTAAGGGGGAGTATGAAGGAATACTTCATACTTACAATATAATAATTATATTATTGGAAGTAGACTTATCCTAGAAGACTACGTATGATCAAAGATGAGGACATTGAGAGAAGTTAGGGATGGAGATCACATATAATCAATTGATATATTTATGAAGATATTCATGGAGATATTGTGGAGATAGTTATGGAGATGGTTGTACCAATTAGCTATATTGGAAAAGCATCTCAATGCTATATAACGAGCCCTCATGTTGTATTCATGTAAGTGAGTGATGTATGATTATTTGTACATTAATACAATGTGATCTTTGAGTATAATTTTTTTTCTTATGTGCAAGTTTTTTGTGTCTAATGTTTATTGTCTGCTACTCATAAAACCAAACAAATAACAACCTACAAGCACATATTAAATATTTAGAGACCTTTTTCACATAGATAGGTGATCTGTAAATGATGGGTCCATGTTGTTGACATGGATGCCTATTGTGGAATAATAAAAATCCTTTTGTGCAAACTTTGTTTCTTAGATGGGTGTAAAAACTAGTAACCAGTCAATTACAAATATGATATGCTAGAAAAATGTATAATCTGTTTCTTATGCCAAGAACAAGTTAATCCCAACACTCTTTCTTAGACATCAGATCGATACAAGCTACTCATTCAACAGACTGGTAGTAGGTTATGAAACATAGGTTACTGCTATCAAGTTAAAAAAAACACACTTCTTCTTTCTATGTTCTAAATAGAGAGGGTGTTCTATGTTCGCTTGTAATAACAATGCAAGAGCACCAAATAACATTTTCAATCAATCACTTGATTAATTGTTTAAATGAGTTTGTTCCTAGACAAAGGATTTTTGATGTTTGAATCGATTAAGATTGAAACAACAACCTCATGAGGATATGAATCCCCCTCTGTTTTTATAGAGGTGAGACTCCTCTATAAATTCTTTAAAGATTTATCTTTGAATATATTGGGACAACAATATAAATATGGGAGCGTGATAAATAGAAAACTCCAAATATTTATCACTCAAATAAATGAAAATAACATAATATACATGCAATCAAGAATTCCTCAGAATTGGACCAAGAACCTTCACTCATAATATTCACAGAAAATCTTATACAAGAGTAAATAAATAACAAATTGTAGAAAATAATTAAATAATCCTCACATCCATCATAGTTTTAAATATTCTTGATCACATTAATAGAAATGAAACACACGGTCCACATATGAGATAAATTCAAAATAGTCTTTATATTAAAATAAAAAAAAATGATTAGATAGGTTAATTTCAAATATCTTATACTCAAGAACTCAGAGTTAAAAGACACAATCAAAATTAACCCTGAAACATTTCTTTGGGATTTCTAAAAAATGTTATAGTCTTTAATAGTCTTGTAAAATATAAAAGAATTCGTCCAAAAGATGGACAGGGATGGGCTCCCGTGGACCATAAAATAAATAAATGAAATATGAAAGAACATGAACATGACTGGAATAGAGTAGTGGCAAAGAAATGAAACTCCAAATCTTTATCACTCAAATAAATGAAAATAACAAAATATACATGCAATCGAGAATTCCTGAGAATTGGACCAGGAACCTTCACTCATAATATTCACAGAAAATATTATACAAGAATAAACAGATAAATAATTGCAGAAAATAATTAAATAATCCTCACATCCATCATAGTTTTAAATATTCTTGATCACATTCAGAGAAATGAAACACATGGTCCACATATGAGAGAATTTTAAAAGGGTCTTTCTATTAAAATAAAAAAAATCATTTGATAGGTTAATTTTAAATATCTTATACTCAAGAACTTAGAGTTAAAAGATACAATTAAAATTAACCCCGAAACAATTCTCTGGGATTTCTCAAAAATGGTATAGTCCTTAATAGTTTTTACAAATATAAAAGTGTTTGTCCAAAAGATGGACATGGATGGGCTCCCGTGGACCATAAAATAAAGAATTGAAATATGAAAGAACATGCATAGGAATGGAACAGAGTAGTGGAAAAGAAATACCTGGAAAGAGAAAAGAGGGAGCAATCATAAATCAATTATATTCTCCTTATGACAAACAAAATATAACTGGATGAATTCTGAAGGCAGAAAAGAAAGGGATGTGATCAATTTGGGACTTACTATGATGGAATCTCTCACTCTCATTTTCTTGTTGATGTGCCTCTTGTATTGTCTTTCGTGGAGGTTGCGTGATCAGTTCCAATCACCTCTAAATGATCCTCTTCAATTATCTTAATCAAGGCTCGTTGTAACCAATATTCTATATAATCTTTCACTGGGGCCACATTTATCTCTTGTCTAGTTTTTATATCATATAATATCCCTTCTAATTCTCTCAATTCATATGAAAGTTGGTGGAGTGTGTCTTCTATGTCTCCATTCTTATTTGCATAACTCACCAACCAACTTTCGATTTCATTTTCATTATATTCAATTATACTATTGAATTTCTCAGCGGACAAGCCCTTTAGTATTTCAACGTGTTCTTCAAATTGTTTCCTTGTCATAAATATGCAGTTTAAGATTAACTTTAGGTCTTGTACTTCTCCCGTGGTTCTATCTAGTTCTATCTCAGTCAACTTATGAGACAATGCTTCCTTTTTAACAACCACAACATCACATTCACCCAATGTTTCTTTTAATACTTTTACCTTTTTATTCCAACATGCCTTTAGTTGTTTGATTATGGTTGGAGAAGGTAGATTTTCTTCTTTCATTTTTAGCTTAGTCATACTAGAAACTTTCAGAATAAAATTAATGACAATGTCTTTTTAAAATCATTCTTCATTATTCAAATCAAATTGGACATATTCTTTGAGGCTATTTAACTTTGAACCAAAAGAAAAAATATTTCTCTCTGTATCCCATGCTGCCAAAATAAGAGACATCCTCTTTTTGATATTTTTACCAACACCAACAAATTTTCTAACTGCAATCAACAAGATTGAAGTTTCTTTCAACTTTGATCTTGATTCGAGTGTCCCATCGATATTTCTCCCAGGTTGAATAACAAATAATGTACTTACAAAGATAGGTGGCGGCATCAAGGTGCATTCCAATTCTCTGACACTTTCCTTTAATATTGCATTCACATCCTCCATATTGTCAATTGAAACTTCTAAAGAATCACCAGTGACTTTGTGAATTTAGGAAGTTTTTGATGGTAGGACATTATTTAAGTCCAACTTTGTATCCTTGATTCGTTTCCCCTTTGAATTCAGATGTTCAAATACTAGTTTCTTCAAATCTTTATCAAATAGTGCACTATGGAGGGTCATAGATTCTTCTTCATAAAATATAGGCTCTTGAGTTGTCGATTCTCCACTAGGTTGGATCCTCTGCTCGTCCCCTGGAAGTTCTATGTCTTCAATGTTTGCATCGATATCCATATGTTCGAGAAGAACATCTTCACCCGGTATGAAATACTCCACTTCTTGTTGATTATTTTGTCTTTTCCTCTTGCCAGTTATTGGTAATTTGTGGGGGTTTTTAGTATCCTTTTTGGGGTGGTGAGGATCAACTCCGTCACCTAAATTTTAAACCAAATATTTTTGTTTTTCTTGACTAACATTTTGGGGATTCTATCTGGGTGTGTCACTTTTCTAGGAAGAACTACAAGACTTTGAATTCCTTTCATTTACAATCCTTCCATGTTTTCTATGCGCTTCATTCATGCTAACAATTGTCTCAAGGTCTCCAATCAGTACTTCCTCAGAATTGTTCTCCTCGATTTCTTCTCCATATATGTGTGTGTGTGTGTGATACACTAAAACCTACGAATACCATGTGATTCATAAAAAAGTGTTGAGGATCAAACCCTTTTACTAAATTTTCCAGCTTCAAATTATATTGGTCAAATTGATTTGCAAATTCATCAATTTTTGGGATGCTGCTTAATGTAATCTCACCAACTTTCCATGGAAATACAATAATATTTTTTGTTTCTTTGAAGAAAGAAATTGGCCCATAATCTGTACTATCTACAGAATTCTATCATGGATATTTTATCAGACACATAAAATGAGAGATAAGTTGGGGCCTCATAGGAGCAATAAACTCTGATTATAATGTATTGTTCATTTGACTCAAAGTTTCCTCTTTTGTCTAAAAATGTCGCTTCCTCTAATGACATTCTTGAAGTATTATTCCCAAACATGAGTTTTTCAAAAGAAGAAAGAAAAGAGTCATAAACTTTATAAAAGTGATACATAAAAAATTTCTTCCAGAGAGTAGGATACCAAGTATGTACTGAGTCTACTTTAGAATCAAATTGATGCAGGAGCATCACCATCAAAGAAAAAAGAGGCTGAGAGAGGAGGCAAAATTCGACACCTCAATGTACCAAAGTTTCAAATCAACATTTAAAAGAAGCAGAGCGAGTTGTTGAGATATTTTGGAAATATCATTTTTAAATACTTTGTTTGTAATATTGGGTCATAGCCTAAGAATGGAAGGATGTTATAAATTCTTACATGACTGTAATGTGTTGCAGATGTAGAGTGTCATTTCTAATATGATAATAACTCAAATTTATTGTAATAGGACTAAGTAGGTAACCGCTAGAGCGACAATGGGATAGAATTCAGATAGGACAGAGAAGATCTTGAGAAGCCACTCCTTAGACAGGTTTTATGTATTGTATTGTAAAAAAAAAGAATAGAAGTGTGAAGATAGAGGATGAAGAAGTAGATGTAGCAATTAGACATAGAGAGTCTGAAGACAATGAAGAACTGTGTTACTTATGTAAATACTTCATGAATGAATAGAACAGACAAATATTGTCCCAAAATCTTGGACAATGTTCATTTCAGTGTGTATTTGAATGAATGATACATTCTCTGTGTGTTTAATTTCATTTTATTCATGTATGTTGTTCATAGTTGAGTATATGGACTTATGAAGTGTTGATTAAGTTTCAATTATTTCTCTTCTAAGAGCTCTAATGCAAGGAGTGCATTGAAAAAATCTGGAATCGACTCAGGGAAGCTCAGGAGAGATATCAAGAACTTTAGTCCGAGTGGTGCAAGGAGTGCATAAGATCTAAAATCGACTAAGTGTTGAAGAGATCAGGAAAATGAAGTGTGAGGAGCATGAAACATGATTTCTTTCGAAGAAATTCCTAAGCCTGAAGTTACAAAGCCTGAATCCATCCAGACTGTAGATCCAAAGGAGGATATGTGTCAGCATATCATTCATTTTGGAGAAGAAGCTATCCAAGAGAAAGGGGTAGTGCACCATAAAAAATTGTCGAAGACCGAGGAGCCAAAGTTCATCATGATCGTTGAGTTACAATGGACACATGTTGACAGATTTGGAGGTACGATAGTTGGATACTCTGGAAGAATGGTGAGGAGAGGATGTTGACCAAAAGTCGCCCGAAGTTCTGGAAGAGAGAGAGGGAACCAATCTGGAACATTAAATCCAGGAAGGACATGTGGAAGGAATTTGTGTACTCCAGGAGGAAAGCACTCCGAAGGAAATCAAGAGTTGTGAAATCAAAACTACCGAAACCCGAATAGCTGAAGTAAATTGTGTCCGTCAATTTGGGAAGGAAATGTTTCAACAGATCATGGAATTCGGAGAAGGAAGCAAGGGGAAGGAAGAGCATTGACCGAAAATCATCTGAAGTGCCAAAGAGGTAAGAAGAAAAACCTTAGTCATTGATTGCATATACATGTGATATCATCTCCATCACTTTGGAGAGAAAGCACTTCAAGAGAAACAAGGGGTAAATTCTCGAAGTGTCTAAGTCCATCGGGACCGTTTGTTGGAAATGGACACGTGTCACTTGATGTACAACTCCGAGTATAGAGCACTTCGGGGAGAAAAGGCTTGGAGCATTTGAAACTCTCGAACACCAAAGTCCAAAAGTAGATCATAGTTGTTGGTTGTGAGGGGACGTGTGGAGCTTGATATACAATTACAAGTATAGAGCACTTCGAGAGAAGAAGGACTTGGTGCATTCGAAAATCCCAAACGTCGAAGTCCCGAAGTCGATCGCAGTCGTTGGTTGTGAGAGGAGTGTAAATCGTAGATTTGGTCCATGTGGTTCGCAAGTTTAGAGTTCGGGGATTTGAGGTAAGGTATGTCAAGAACACCTGAAGCCCAAAGTCCTAAAGTGAGGAAGGGTGGATTTTTAAGCCCATGGTTTTCAATCAGGGTCACGTGTCTATGACCCTGCGGGTGTCCCGAAATTCCTGAAAAGGAGATTTCGCACCCGAAGTTTAGGACCTTGACCTTTGGGGACAATTGTGAAGGTTCAATATGAACCCGTGAGCTAATTCATCTCCCAAATTTGATCGATCCTTGATCAGGAGGTCGCACAACCCTAGGAGTGTAAGGGGGTCTGCATCAAGTGCTATCAGAGCTTGCTTTTGTTTGCAGACAATAGACAAAGGAGACATAGAAGAAATTTTGATACCATAAAGTGGTATTAAAAAATTGTTTTCTTGTAGACAACAAGAAAGGGTGAAAGAGTTTTGTTTGATAACATCAAGTGGAATCATGCCACCTAGAAGGAGTCAAGCCAATCCGGAAATGGAAGAAGAAATGAGGCAACTCAGAATGAGATTGGATGCCATGGAAACATCACAGAGGAGAACACCAGATGTTGGTGACGTTAGCGAACCTGAAAGTGAAGAGGTAGAAGAAGAAGAAGAAGCGGAAGAAGGAGAACCTGTGGAAGAATGACTGCTAAGAGATATTTCGAGAATAGGAGCCAGAGAAAAAATAGAAGTACCGATGTATGAAAGAAATTTGGAAGTTGAATAATTGTTAGATTGGGTAAATACTTCGATTAGGAATAAATTGAAGAAGAAAAGAAAGTGAAGCATGCAATAACCAGGTTGAAAGGTCATGTAGCGTTATGGTGGAACTACAAGTTGATCACATATGCAAAGGAAAGCATAAAATAAAAAGTTGGGATAGGATGGTAGCTAAGTTGAAAGTGAAATTTACGACTAAAGACTATCAGATAAATCTGTTTAGAAATTTGCAGAACCTGAGACATAAAATCTTATTAGTGAAAGAGTACACTGAAGAATTCTATAAACTGAATATTAGGTCTGGACAGAAGGAAAATGATGATGAAAAAACATCCAGGTACATAAATGGGTTGAGATGAGAGATACAAGAGGAGATTAACATGATGTTTGTTGGCACAATCAAGGATGATTATCAAGTAGCCTTGAAATCTGAAGAGAAGTTGGCCAGAAAACAAAGCTAGCGAAATAGGAGAGGAAATTCAAGCAGAGGCAAGGGAACCGCCCGAGAGAAGTTCTAGAAGCCAAATAAAGACGCTAGAAAGCATCATAATCACCCTGAAAAAGGGGGAAGTTATAAAGAGGGAAAACACATAAGAAGAAATTGTTTTCCTTGAGGAAGAGGAAGAGGTAGAGGAGGTGAAGTCAAATTTTATGCATGTGGAAAGACATGACACATGTCTTGGGAATTCCCCAAGAGAAAGAAAGAAGGAGGAGGAGAAGCACACATTTCTGAAGCTCAGAATGATGTGGAAGCAGAAGCAACATAAGGAGGAAAGAACCTTATGATGAGGAAAGTTCTTCTAAATTCAGAGAAGGAGGCAAAAGAACCAGTTCAACGAACAAATTTGTTTAGGACTGCTTGCAAGACAAAGGAAATAGTTTGAAAGATGATCATAGATAGTGGGAGAACTGATAATCTAGTATCCACAAAGATGGTGGAGAAACTGGAGTTGGAGACAACTACACACCCAAACCTGTACAAGGTATTGTGGTTGCAAAAACGACATCAAGTAATTGTAAGTCAACAATGCAAAGTTGAATTTAAAATAGGAGGCTATAGGGATGAAATATTATGTGATGTAATTCCTATGGATGTTTTTCGTATTTTGTTGGGGAGACCATGGAAATTTGATATAAATGTCATTCATGATGAGAGGAAAAACACTTACACCCTACATAAGAGTGGTAGAATACACATGTTGATGCCAATAAAAGACAAGGAGCCAAATAAGGAGACTATTTCAAGTATACTTCTCATGAGTGGGAAGGAACTCTTGAATGAGGTCAAGAGGGAACAAGAGATGAAATTTGTTGTAGTGAGGAAGCCAAGGGTTATCCTTACAAATACTTCTATGGATTAATTACCTGAAGAAATACAAGAACTGTTAGAGAATTTTGTTGACATAGTAGTGGATGAGTTACCTCACTCATTGCCACCCATTAGGAGTATCAACCATCACATTGACCTTATTCTAGGAGCCAGTTTTCCAAACAAAGAAACATATAGGTTGACACCTCGAGAGAATGAAGAAGTCAATAATCAATTCCAGGAGTTGTTGGATAACGGTTTAGTCAGGGAAAGTATAAGCCCATGTGCAATACCAACTGTGTTGAGTCCAAAGAAGGATGGAGGATGGAGAATGTGTACAGATTCTCGAGCCATCAACAAGATCACCATCAGGTATAGATTCCCTTTACCAAGAATGGATGATTTGATGGATTGCTTGAGTGGAGAAAGCTATTTTTCAAAAATAGACTTGAAGAGTGGATATCATCAGATAATAATGAGAGAGGGAGATAAATAAAAGACAACATTCAAGACAAATGAAGGTTTGTTTGAATGGCTAGTCATGTAATTTGGGTTGAAAAATTCCCCAAGAACATTTATGAGGTTGATGAATGAATTATTTAAATAATTCATAGGTAAATTTATGATTGTATATCTAGATGATATGCTAATATTCATTAAGACGGAGGAAGAACATTTAAAACACTTGACATTAGTGATGCGGAGATTGCAGCAAGAAAAGTTGTTGATAAACTTGAAGAAAAGATCTTTCATGAAGACAGAACTCATATACTTGGGTTTTGTGATATCTTCAAATGAATTGAAGATGGATCTAGAGAAGGTGAGAGAAATCAAAGAATGACCATCTCCTAGAAGCATATTTGAATTGAGAAGTTTTCATGCGTTAGCAAGTTTTTATAGGAAATTTATCAGAAATTTGAGTGCTATATGTACACCCATACTGAATACTGTGAAGAAGAAACACAAGTCTTTTAATTGGACATGGGAGGTTGAGAAAAGATTCAAAGTGTTGAAGGAGAAGATCACAGGACAACCAATTCTGGTCTTACCATATTTTGGAAAAACATTCGAGGTAAGATGTGATGAAAGTGGAGTAGCTATTGGAGCAGTCTTAAGTTAAGATAATAAGCCAATTTCTTATTTCAGTGAGAAACTGAATGACACCAAGAAAAAATATTCCATGTATGACAAAGAGTTTTATGCAGTGATTCAAGATTTGAAGAAGTGGAGGCACTATCTAATTCCAAAGGAGTTTGTCTTGTGTAGTGATAATCAATATTTATAATTCATTACTAGGAAAGAAAAGTTGAATCAGAGACATGCTAAGTGGGTATAATTCATGTAGACTTTTACTTTTTTCATTAAACATATTTTTGGAAGTGCTAACAAAGTTGCAGGTGTTTTGAAGAGGAGGAGTTTGATAGTACATGAATTCCAAGTGAAAACCTCAGGATTTGAACACCTTAAGGAGATGTACCAAGAAGATCTAGATTTTAGGGAGGCTTATGAGGCATGTGAGAATCCTTTTTTGGGGGATAGAAGCCCATGGAAAAAATATTTGATCCAGGATGGATTATTGTTCAAGGGAAGCCAATTGTGCATACCAAGATGCTCGATGAGAGATAATCTGCTGAAAGAAAAACATAGTGGAGGTCTAGCCGGACATTTCATCCATGAAAAATTTTTTACACAACTGAACAATTCCTACTATTGGCCAGGTATGAGGGAAGACGTGAAGAAATTTGTGAAAAAATGCAGAATTTGTTAGTATGCGAAAGGGAGATAACAAAATAATAGTTTGTATCAGCCATTGCCTATTCCAGAAAGGCCTTGGGCTGGAATTAGTATGGATTTTTTATTGGGATTACCTAGAACCCATAAAGGAAGTGATTCCATATTTGTTGTAGTAGACATATTTTCCAAGATGGAACATTTCATACCATGTCAGAAAACGAGAAATGCTACACACATATCCAATTTGTTTTTTAGGGAAGTTGTGAGACTACATGGGTTTCCCAGGAGAATAGTCTCAGACAGAGACACAAAGTTTGTAGGACACTTTTGGAGAAC
Organism: Picea abies; assembly: GCA_900067695.1. Taxonomy (NCBI): domain Eukaryota; kingdom Viridiplantae; phylum Streptophyta; class Pinopsida; order Pinales; family Pinaceae; genus Picea; species Picea abies. The sequence goes on from CBVK0102353782.1 coordinate 27,304, forward strand.
TCTATGGAAGATGTTGGGAACAAACTTGTCCTTCAGTTCAACATATCACCCTTAGATAGATGGACAGACTGAAGTGGTGAACAAAAGTTTGCGAAATTTATTGAGGAGTTTAGTCACTGAGTAGATCCATCAGTGGGATTAGATTCTGGCACAGGAAAAATTCACATTTAACAATTCAGTAAACATGAGTACTGGGAAAAGTCCATTCGAAATATTGTATGGAATACAGCCGAGAGGGATTACAAAATTGAGAGATATGAATCAATATGAGTTCAGGAGCACTGGAGCATAAGATTTTTCTATAGAGATGTAGAGACTCCATGATCGAGTCAGAGAGTAGCTACAATATAATAATCAAAAGTATAAGAACATATTTGATTAGAAAAGGAGAGAAATTCAATTTTAAGTTGGAAATGAAGTTTTAGCACATTTGAGAAAGGAAGGGTTTCCAAGGGGAACATATAACAAGTTGAAGATGAATAAGATATGACCATGTAAGATCCTCAAAAAATTTGCAGCCAATGCTTATGAAATTGAGTTGCCAGACAATGTTGGGATATCGATGATATTCAATGTTGCAGACATGTATCCTTAAATGAGAGATGATGTAGGAGAACTGGATGATCAAGAAGAGATTCAGTGGAAGAACAGACGCCCACAACAGAAAAAACTCATATGGAGAAAATATTAGAACAAAGAGTTGGAAAGAAAACCAGGAGAAATATGAATCTTGAATATTTGGTGAAGTGGAAATATCACCCAGTGGAAGATTCGAGTTGGCTCACTGAACCTGACATTTTGAAACATGGAAAAATGGTGCAAGAGCTCATGGACAAGAGTCCATGAATATTTTAGCCAGAGGAGTATGATGCAGGAGCATCGCCATCAAATCAAAAAGAGGCCGAGAGAGGAGGCAAAATTTGACACCTCAGCATACCAAATTTTCAAATCAACATTTAACAGAAGCAGAGAAAGTTGTTGAGATATTTTGGAAATATCATTTTTAAATACTTTGTTTGTAAAATCTGGTTACCAACTGAGAATGGCAGGATGTTGTAATTTCTTACATGATTGTAAGGTTTTGCAGATGTAGAGTGTCAACTCTTATATGATAATAACTCAAATTTATTGTAATATGACTAAGTAGGTAACTGATAGAGCAACAATGGGATATAATTCCGATAGGATGAAGAAGAGTTCGAGAAGCCACTCCTTGGATAGGTTTTTTGTATTGTATTGTAAAAAAAAAAGAATAGAAGTGTGAAGATAGAGGATGAAGAAATAGATGTAGCAGTTATACATAGAGAGTCTGAAGACAATGAAGAACTGTGTTACTTTTGTAAATACTTCATGAATGAATAGAATAGACACAATTTGTCCCAAAAGCTTGGAAAATGTTCATTTCATTGTGTATTTGAATGAATGATATGTTCTCTGTGTGTTTAATTTCATTTTATTCATGTATGTTGTTCATAGTTGAGTATATGGACTTATGAAGTGTTGATTAAGTTTCAATTGTTTCTCCTCTAAGAGTTTGAATTCAAGGAGTGCATATTTTTCTGCAAGGAGTGCATTGACAGAGTCTAGAATCCACTCAGGGAAGATAATGAGAGATAACAAGAACTTTAGTCCGAGTGGTGCAAGGAGTGCATAAGATCTAAAATCGACTAAGTGTTGAAGAGATCAGGACGACAAAGTGCAAGGAGCATGAAACAATATTTATTTCGAAGAAATGCCTAAGCCTGAAGTTACGAATCTTGAATCCATATGAACCATAGATCCAGAGGAGGATATGTTTCAGTGTATCATTCATTTTAGATAAGAAACTATCCAGGAGAAAGGGGTAGAACAACATCAAAATTTTCTGAAGCCCGAAGAGCCGAAGTTCATCGTGACCATTGAGTTGCAACAGACACGCGTTGATAGATTTGGAGGTCTAGGAGTTGGATACTCCGGAAGAATGGTGAGGAGAGGCCATGGACCAAAATTCACCCGAAGTTCTAGAAGAGAGAGAGGGAACCAATATGGACCATTAAATCTAGGAAGGACATGTGGAAGGAATTCATGTACTCTGGGAGGAAAGCACTCCGGAGGAAATCGAGAGTTGTGAAATCAAAACTCTCGAAGCTCGAATAGCCGAAGTAAATTGTGACTGTCAATCTGTGAAGGACACATGCCAACAGATCACAGACTTCAGAGAAGGAAGCAAGAGGAAGGCAGAGCGTTGACCATAAGTCATCTGAAGAGCCAAAGAGGTAAGAAGCAAAACCTTAGCCATTGATTTCATAGACTCATGGTATCATCTCCATCACTTTAGAGAGAAATCACTTTAGGAGAAGCGAGGGGTAAATTCCCAAAGGAAAAAAGTCCCGAAGTGTTGAAGTCCATTGGGACCTTTTGTTGGAAAGGGATGCGTGGCACTTGATCTACAAGTCTGAGTATGAAGCACTTCGAGGAGAAAAGTCTTGGAGAGTTCGAAACTCATGAACTCTAAAGTCTCGAAGTAGATCGTAGTCGTTGGATGTGAGGGGATGCATGGATCTTGATCTACAACTCTGGGTACAGAGCACTTCAGGAAAAGAAGGAATTGGCACATTTAGAACTCTTGAACGCCAAATTCCCGAAGTCGATCACAGTTGTTAGTTGTGAGAGGAGTGTGAATCATAGATCTGGTCTGTGTGGTTCACGAGTTCAGAGTTTGGGGATTTGGGGTCAGGTGTGTCAAGAACACCTGAAGATCGAAGTCCTAAAGTGAGGAAGGGAGGAAGTTTAAGCCCATGGTTTTCAACCAGTGTCATGTGTCTATGACCCTGTGGGTGTCCCAAAATTCCCCAAAAGGATATTTCTCTCCCTAAGTTTAGTACTTTGACTTGTGGGGACAATTGTGAAGGTTCAGTACAAACCTATGAGCCAATTCAGCTCCCGAAGTCGATCGATCCTTGACCGGGAGGTTTGCATCCCCATGAGTGTAGGGTGGCATCACAACTTGTCTTGCCAAATTCAACCCTTGAAATACATGAAAATATACAATGGCGAAGAACAAATACACAAACATATAAAATTTATTATCTTTCTTTAAATTTGATAGTTGAAACAATATCTCAGAAGATATAATTTTATACCAATCGAAAATTATTTTACCTTGAATGGAATAATACAAGATGTAAAGAGCTAGATGTGGGATAGTGGCAGTTGATTCCTGTCCTAATACCCTAGCAAGCAACCAAGCCATTTATTTGTAAGGTGTCTTAAATAAAATGACCTAAATCATAGATAAATCCTGTAGGACTGTGGTTGAGTCTTTGAGACATTGAGGCAAGAAGTCTCTATCATCGTTTTTATATTTTATGAAATATTTGTCTTGCTTGATCTTGAAACTTGTTGTAGGTTTCAATAATTTGAGAATTTGATTGAAAGTTGCTAGTGCTAATGAAATTGGGGACCATCCATTTAATTTGATAATTCTTTGATCTTTTTCAAAGTTTTCTATACACCATATTACTAAATCCTTTACATCAAATATCTCTAGGAAATATCCCGTGTTAGCAATTATAGATACCCAGACATCATTACCATTCGTTTCTTCAAGTGACAATGAAGAATAATATCTGTAAGCCCTTGACCAATGGTTTTGGGGGTATTCCTATGCAAATGTATTCAATGTATCACCACAAAATCTCTCTCATATTCTCACCATATTTCTTAGGCGTTGATGAAGAATGTACAGTCTTTTTGTAATCACCAAATAATTCTTTTTTGTATTAACCACTAGATTTCATATTTCAAAAGAGTGATTGGCGAATTTAATTTGAATTTATGAGATTAGTCTCGAAGAGTAAACCATTAATGACGGTCCTTATGTATTTACCCATCTTTCATTTTACATAAGATATACATTAAATTATTTTTTGGTGAATGTGACAAAGGGTGAGGATTCCCAGTGGAGCAGAGAAATAAGAAGTATTTAAGAATATGAAAGAAGTCCACTTCCGCGGTATTGTGAAATATTTTGAAATATGACTAAGTGTTAGATAATGAATAAATGAAGAAAATGAACATTTTGAAGTGGTGAAACAAACTCCACTTCCACAGTTGTGATTGAGAGACTAAGTATCAAAGTACTGAATAGATGGAAAAAATCTTGAGAAATCGGCTAAGTATAAAAAAGTGGATGGATGAAAAAAATGATTTTTTTTTTCAAGATATGATATGAACTCCTCTTCCACAGTTGATAATTTCTTGAAAAGATTAAGTGTTTGAGCATTAAATTTTTTTAAATAACACTAAGTACTGTGAAGCGGACAAATTAAAATGTGAATGAAAGTTAAAGAAAAGGTCATATAGCCGCGAGTTCGTCGTTCTGTGAAAAGCATGAAAAAGAGGCTAAGTGTTAGTAAAATTTGTGGGTAGCGAAATATGACAGTGCAATTTGAGGAAGGAGAAAATTAAGGTAAGATTTGTAACCCCTACACAAATCAATATTTTTCTAAGTATGAAAGTATAACACAAAACAAAGAAACTTATGACTTAGAGAATTTTTGGGTCAACAAATGGCTTCAATTGTGGGATAGTAACCCCCTGCAAGCTACTCAAAATCCAAAATCTCATCCATTGGGCTTGGAGTTAGTGTAAGAAAAAGAAACAAAAGTGGACAAAAAAATTACAAGGAAAAAGGGAGTAGAGCTATGTATAGATAAGAGCAAGATTGATCAAGAAAATAAAGTCTTGAGATATATTCCATTGAACGGTAACATCTATGCTGTCCCATTCATATCTTTGAGCAAATAAGAATTATAACCCGAGATATTTTCAATGACATATGGGCCAATCCATAATTCTTCAAATTTCATATGTAAAGAAGGATTTTTCTTTTCTTTGTTCCATAAAAGTACCAGTTTCCCCTTTTGAAAGACTTTCATTGTTGTATTTTGATCAAAATACTTCTTGATGGTTGGTTGTCTCTATTTCATTTTCTTTAATGCTTCGGTCTATTGTTTCTCCAATTTCATTATTTGGTTGTATCTTATGTGTAAAGGAGAAACCTCCTCTGCATTTTCAGTGTTCACAACATATGTCAAAGCATTTAGTTCCAAATTGATAGGAATTAGTTTGCTTGTCCATAAGCCATCTATCAATTTCAAATGCCAGTTTCTTTGATTAAGATCGATCATTTTCTTCAATATTTGAATCAAAATATTATTTGTAGATTCATCCAAACCATTTCCTTGTGGATAATAGTTTGAGTATTGTCCCATTATAATGCCAAATTCTCCACAAAATTTGGTGAAAATTTATCCAATGAATATTGATCCATTAACTGTAATAAATTTTTCTGGAACCCCAAATCTTGATAATATATTTTGTTTCAGTAATCTTATGAGCTCATCAGAGTCGACCTTTTTCAATGCTACCGCTTCTTGCCATTTTGTAAAATGATATGTTGATGTGAGAATATATGAATGGAATTTGTTTGATTTTGGATTTATTGGCCCAATCACATCCTATCCCCATTGTGTGAATGGTTCTTCTATTGATATGAGTTGGAGAGGCATTAATCCTCTCTTCATTCTTCCTGAATGTTTTTGACAAGAAATGCATTTTCTTATCATCGAATATGAATCTTTGAAGATAGTTGGAAAATAATATCCATCTCTCATTATTCTATGTGGAGTAGCCGTAAGTGCAAAGTGGCCACGACAAATCCCTTCATGAAATTATTTCATTATTTTATGAGATTTTGTTGCATCTACACATCTCAACAACATTCCATCAAAATTTTGGCAACCAACACATATTGATTTGATTTGATTTTTAGTGCCCTCCTTTCTTTTGGAGACATGCCATTTGGGAACTGGCTGGATTTCAAATAAAAAATTACATCCTTGTACCATTCGGGAGTTGATGCAGATGACCGTGTTGAAATTGACATGACTTCATTTAGTGAATCAAAACCTGCAATGAGTTTGCACAACCCCTATCCTCTGACTTCTTTTAGTGGCTTAATCTAAATGTCATATTATTGTATTTTTTCCAACCAATTTTCCCATTTCCCTTCTCTCAACTTTTGGATGAGAAGCATTTTCACTAGAGAAGTAGGAACATATGCTATGACATGGGGTGACATAATATAATTTCTAAAGTGAGCCACTTCCTTAACTAAGGAAATAGCTTGCTTCTCTACCTTTGAATATTTCAATTCATAATCATGAAGAGTTTTACTCATGAAACTTATTGGTAATTCTACTCCTTTAAGATTTCTCTTTGTAAGAATAAAAGAAATTGTCTCCTTTGAGGAAAAATAATATATGATGAAATATTTATTGAAAGATGGGTTGATTAATACATGTGCAGTGGTAATTGCATGTTTGATATTGGTGAATTCTCTTTGAATGTCTTGAGTCCATTCAAATCTTTGATCCTTTTTCAATAATGCATTTATTGGTTTCACAATTGTTGCATAATCTAGGACAAATCTCTTGACAAAATTTATTTTACCAAAAAATGACTGCACTCCCTTTTTTGAAGTCGAAGGATTTATTTCATTGATGACATTGAATCTATCAGGATCAATATATATACCTTCTTTTCTAATTATATGTCCCAAAATATTTCCTTCTAAAACTGCAAATAATCATTTCTTTGGATTAAGAGATATTCCATATAATTTGCATCTTTGAAAAGCTTCTCTTAGATGATGAATATGCTTTTCTATGATCTTAAAATGGATGGTAAGATCATCTTGGTAATCATCCATAAATATCTCGATCAAATCCTTGAAGGCATGGTCCATAACTCTCTGAAACGTTTCTCCTGCATTTTTCAAACCAAATGGCATGCATGCATAAGCATATGTCTCCCAAGGTGTTGTCAAAGCAGTTTTTGATCTGTCCTTTGCAACCAACACTTGGTTGTATCCCAAAAATCCATCTAACATGGAAATTAAAGCCGATCCAATGACTTATTGAAGAAACATTTCCATGTTAGGAAGGGGATAATTGTCTTTAATGCTTGCCTTGTTCAATTCTAAAAAATCAACACACAGCTAAATTTCTCCACTTTTCTTTCTTACGATGAAAATATTTGACAACCATTTTGAATGCCTAATTGGGAATATTATTCCAACTTTCCTCAAATTGTCCAATTCAATTTTCACTGGGGGTTTCAATTTTGGATTTATTATTCTTAACTTTTGTTTGAATGGCTTTGTCCCTTCTTTCAATGGTATGATATGCTGAAATATAAATTTAACATATTCCTTCAAATCATCGTAAGTACATGAGAAAAAAATCAAATAATTCTTTGAACAAGGAGGTATACTGATTGATCTCATTATGTGTGTATCTAGTCCCAATATTCACGTATTTTGGAGATTCCTCAGTCCCAATATTTACCTTTTGAGTTTCTTGCATTTTTTTTATGGATACTTCTTCCTTTAAATTTGGCATCCTCAATTGATCATCTCTTATGGATATAGCCTCAAAATTGATATATTTTTTAATAATTGGTGCAAGATCATTAATAATTTCATTTGTATCAACAAGAAAATCAGCCAACTCTTCATCATATTCAAACAGTTGCAAATGATCTCGATTATCAAGTATTGATGGAATGGATTTTTTTTCACTTGAAAGATATTCTAATTTTGAAATTCATCAGGATTAAACAAATATGCAATGACTGCCAGTGAGTCTTCTTTTTTATTTTTTTCCCTGGGAATAAATGGTACATTAAAAGATCTTAAGGAATACATTAATTCATCTACTCTTTTGAAATAGATTATTAATCATTACTTTTTGATCTTATATTTCTTCTTGATGTGATTTATAACAAGTCCAGAGTCACCAATTATGATCAAATGTTCAATCTTCATTTGGATTTCAAGATTCATTCCTTGCATCAATGCCTAATATTCAACTTCATTGTTCGTACAATGAAATTCAAGCCTGATAGCGTGAGGATATATAACTAAACCGGGGATGTTGAACACAATTCCTACTCCGCTTCTTGAGCTGCAACAAGCACCATCAAAGGACATCCTCCAAAATCCTTCAAAACAATCTTTTACTTCTTGTTTCGAAATATCTATTTGCTCATGATCGAGGGCAACATAGTTTCCCATACCAACATAAATATAATCTTCCATTAATTAATTGTCCTTTTTCTTTAAGGAAAATGGTTTTCTTGGTTCACGAGGAACTCTAATCATTGTTCCATATTTTTTTGGGAACATCATACAACTCCCATCATTCATGATATACCCTCCTATCAATGAATACAAATATCTCCCAATAACTACTCCGTAAGCTAGAGGAAGATCAACCATCATAATTGTAAACACAATTGTGATATGTGGGGCAACAATTATCAAAGCATACAAATATTCAATTTCCCCATATGCCGAGACTTGTATTGAATCAATGGCATAGATACTTTCCCTAGTTTCATAATGCTTGGTACAAATCATCCCAAGTGATTCCATTACTACTAATGACATGATATTATTTGTTGCTCCAGTATCAATTAAACAATTATGAAGTACCACATCATGGTTTTTTATTGTAATACAAAATGGTGGGACTTTTCCCTTTGGTCTTACTGTTGATTTGTTTTGATCTTGCCTTGGATTGGATACAACAACTTCAATTATATAACTTGCCTCATCTAAAATTTTAAGAATGTTTTCTCTTTGCTGCAGGATTTTGACGACTTCCATGATTGGAAAAGCGATTCTTGATTTCGTCATATCATCAATCACATTATTTTTCATTTGTAGATATTTTTTCTTGATTTACAACTAGCTGCTACTTAGTTGGCTCTTCTCCGCTTGGTCTTATATTTTTCTTTTATTTCTCTACATTTTATTTTGTTTTAAATTTATTTGTTTTCACAACATTGTCTTGTGAGATGTCAATTTATTCGTGTTCATAAAATATATACATGGATGTATAACTTTCATCTGTCTGTACAGATTCAAGAATTTTTCCTTGAAAAAAATAAGCCTCTTTATTGTCAATGATTTCATCTTCAAAAGATTCTTCTAAGATTACAACATTTGGATTTGGGACGTTAGGTTTCCTCTGTCTGAATTCTTCATTTGTACCATCATTTCCTATTCTTTATCCTTGAACATGATTCATCCTCTATTCTTGAATAGGCATTCTTGGATTAGGAGAAAAAAATTCATTTCTCCTTAGTATTGTTAATTTTTTTTATATCTGTCTAATAGTTCGATCCATCTGTGCTATATTCACCCTTTTTCTGGTCTCTTGCATCGTTGTTGAATCATTTTTCACATTAGGAATTACTCCTTTGAGTATCCCTACACCAATTCCTTGGTCTCTAGTATTTCTTGCTCTTTGATCTTCAACTCTCCTTGAAGTTGATGCTCCTTGATATGAAATGGAAAGATTATCCATTTATGTTTGTACCTTCCCAAGAATTATAGCTGGTTAAACAACTGTCTCCAACGAAATTTCTTCCATTTATGTTTCTTTGTTCATTATATCATTTAGATGATCAATTTGTGCAACTCTAATGGAAAACTTCACGTTTGAAGGCATTTCATTTTTGTAACACCCAAGTGTGATTGGAGCATTTGGCCTTTGATTTTCTTGGATCTTATAAAGCATTCTTAAAAAATGGAAATTGAAATCTCATATCCTTTTACCCTTTTTCAAACAGATTTGGGTGAATTGGGTGAGAAGAGTATGATATGCTATTGGAGGAGCATACATGGTAAAAAACATAGCTTCTAAATAATCAAAGGTTGAAATTGAATTTAATGGAAGTTACATATACCATTCATAGGCTTGGTCCTTTACTATTTGAAGAAATAATTGAACCATTACGTTGTCATGTTTCACCAAATGAATCTCGCATAAGCTCATAAATTTTTCCATATGTTTCTTTGGATCGAATAATTCATCTTCTAGAAATGTTGGTAATGATCCTTGTGGGAGAGTTGGAAACTGATGTTGTTCACCGTAAATATTTAAAGGGATATTTCTAACCCTTCTCCGTGGAATTGTTTGTCTTCTTCTTTCTTCTTCTTTCTTCATTATTCTTAGGAGGGTCTTGATTTATTTCTTCTCTATCATCCATGATTTGAGCCTTTTCTTCTTTATTAGCGGATATTTCTTTGATTTCTTCAAGTTTTTTGTTTTTTCTCTTTGTTATCGGTCCTTTGTATGATTCTAGCTTCAATTTATTTCTTGCCTTCTCTACCTTCTTGCAATTTCTCTTTCTTCTTCATGAGAAAGAGTCCCCTAGGATATTTTGATCTCTTAACGACTTCATGATTTTGTCAAAACCAAATCATATAATTGACTCAAAATACTTGTCTCGTTTCCTAATCCAACTTGCAAATAGGGTTGATTAGGTTGAGGTTGAGTCATAAATAATTCTAGTTTGAAACCAACTTTTTCGTTCTTGGTCCCCATTATGGTCATCAATTTTTTTGTTGTTTGAATCGGTTAAGATAGAAACTACAACCTCATGGGGATATGAATTCCCCTGCATTTTTATAGAGGTGGTACTCTATAATTTCTTTAAAGATTTATCTTTGAATATCTTGGGACAAAAATATAAATATGGGAGAGTTCTAAATAGAAAACTCCAAATATTTATCACTCAAATAAATGAAAAAAACATATTATACATGAAATGAGAATTCCAGAGAGTTGGGCCAGGAACCTTCACTCATAATATTCACAGAAAATATTATACAAGAGTAAATAAATAACAAATTGCAGAAAATAATTAAAGATTCCTCACATCCATCATAATTTTCAATATTATTGATCACATTCAGAGAAAGGAAACACACAACTCACATATGAGAGAAATTTAAAATAATCTTTCTATTAAAATAAAAAAAAGTATTCAATAGGTTAATTTCAAATATCTTATACTTAAGAGCTCAGAGTTAAAAGATACAATTAAGATTAACCTTGAAATAGTTCTCTGGGATTTCTAAAAAATGGTATAGTCTTTACAAATATAAAATCATTTGTCCAAAATATGGATAGGGATGGGCTCTTGCGGACCATAAAATAAAGAAATAAAATATGAAAGAACATGAACATGAATGGAACATAGTAGGGGCAATGCAAGACCTGAAAAGAGATAAGAGGGAGCGACCCAAAATCGATTGTATTCTCCTTATGAAAAATAAAATATATCTGGATGAATTCTGAAGGTAGAAAAGAAAGGGATGTGATAAATTTGGGACTCATTGTTATGTAATCTCTCACTCTCATTTGATTGTTTATGTGCCTCTTGCATTATCTTTCATGGCGGTTGCATGACTGGTTACAACTGCCTCCAAATGATTCTCTTCAATTATATTAATCAAGGCTCATTTTAACCAATATTATATATCTTCTTTCATTAGGGCCACATTTATCTCTTGTCTAATTTTTATATCAAATAATATCCCTTCTAATTATCTCAATTCATATGAAATTTGGTGGAGTGTGTCTTCTATGTCTTCATTTTTATTTGCATAACTCATCAACCAAATTTTGATTTAATTTTCATTATATTCAATTATACTTTTTAATTTCTCAACGGACAAGCCCTTTAGTATTTCCACGCGTTCTTCAAATTGTTTCCTTGTCATAAAAATGGATTTTAAGATTAAATTTGGGTCCTGTACTTCTCCTGTGGTTCCTTATAGGTCTATCTTGGTCAACTTTTGATACAATGCTTCCTTTTTAACAACTACAACATCACATTCATCCAATGTTTCTTTCAATACTTTTATCTTTTTGAACAGACCTTTAGCAATTTGATTATGGATGGAGAAGGTAGATCTTCTTCTTTCCTTTTTAGCTCAGTCATACCATAAACTTTCAGAATACAAGTAATGACAACATCTTTATAAAATCATTTTTCATTATTCAAATTAGCTTGGACATATTCTCTGAAACTATTTAACTTTGAACCAAAAGAAACAATATTTCTCCATGTATGACATGCTTCTAGAATAAGAGACATCCTCTTTTTTATATTTTCACCAACAAATTTTCTAATCGCAACCAACAAAATTGATGTTCCTTTCAACTTTGAGCTCGACTCAGGGGTCCCATCGGGATTTATCCCAAGGAATAGAAACTAGAAAACTTACAAAGATAGGTGGCGACATCAAGGCGTATTCCAATTCTTTGAATCTTTCCTTTAATCTTGCATTCTCAACCTCCATATTGTCAACTGAAACTTCTAAAGCATCACTAGTAACTTTGTGAATTTGGGCATTTTTTTATGGTAGGACATTATCTAAGTCCAACTTTGTATCCTTGATTCTTTTCCCCTTTGAATTCACATGTTCAAATACCAGTTTCTTCAAATCTTGATCAAATAATGCACTATGGAGGGTCATCGATTTTTCTTCATAAAAGATAGGTTCTTGGGTTGCCAATTCTCCACTTGGTTGTATCCTCTGTTTGTCATCTGGAAATTCTATGTCTTCAATGTTTTCATCGAGCTCCATATGTTGAGAATAACATATTCACCTGATATGACCTCCTCCACTTCTTGTTGATTATTCTATCTTTCCCTCTTGCTAGTTATTGGTAATTTGTGGTGTTTTTCAATATCCTTTTTGGGGCAGTGAGGATCATCTCTGTCACCTGAATTTTTTGTTGGATCATGTTGTCATTGATGCCAATGGTTTGATTGATTGCTGTCAAGTGATTGATTGATGTCAAAGGATTGATTGATTGATGATGGATGTAATATAATATGTATT